>JARSSU010003442.1:0-67315 GCA_029619165.1 Eurosta solidaginis | reverse complement strand
ATACTTTTTTACAAGAAACTAGTATACCAGGCAGACGTTGTCAAGCTCGAAAACTGGCATCCCAACAAACATAAAACAAACAAAATTCTCTCCAACTTACAGTTTAGAGTACTCAAGTTGATATCAAACATCATTCTCAAATTATTATCCAACCTTTGAGAACTGTATTGTTCAAGTTTATAGCTCTCAAGTTAATACCCAACATCATTCTATGACTTTCTCGAGCCTTTGGGAAATTTGGAGTTGATCTCCTCAACAAAAATTAAAAAAGAAAGACTGGTATTTATATGTATGTATATGCAAATAAAAACATATGGTTAGCTTAATGTGAAAATGTGATAAGTCACTTTTTTTGAAAAATTGTATTTTAATGCTGTTTTAAAACTGAATTCAAAATACATCGATCACAAAAAAAAATTAAATTTTTCATTTTTACGTGCTGTGGGCAATGATGTGTAAATGTGCTAAGTCAACCTGTCAATAATATCAATCTGAATTTCTAGTCATTTCTTTGTTCGCGCAACTTATTTATTTATTTAATTCATTCAGTCTAAAAGTACATGCTTTGTTGTTGTTGTTGTATTAATAATAAAGACACTCCCCGAAGGCTTTGGGGCCCTTTGCCGGATATAGATCCGGTACGTTCCGAAAACAAAGCATTATTAAGGTACTACTAGCTCGACCATCTCAGGAACGATTTATATGATCACATTAAACCTTCTAGGCCATACCGCCCTCCCCGCCCCCTAGTTCCATGAGGACCTTGGGTCGCCAGAGCCTCGGCTGTCAATGAAACAGGATTCGCCACGGTTAGGTGACAATCGGGTTAGTGAAGCTATGTATATACTGTGCTGGAAACCCCTTGAGAGGGTTGCGAACACAACCCCTTGAAATTGGATTTACCCAATTGAGACATGCTTTTGGTGTATGATAAATACTTTGCGCTGACTATAATCTACTTCAATTCTTACATGTCGATAACTACATGCTTTCTTACAGACTAGTTAAAAATAGAAAATAATTCAATCTTAAACTTATATAACTGTTATTAAAATTAATAACACTACTGAATCGATTTGCTTGATGTATAGTCCTAGTTATAGGTTCATTTATAGCATAATTCGATTTATGAGTTATTTCGATAAATAATCTATTATGCCGAAGATCACGCAGTGGAATATATGGAATCATATATGTAATACTCCTATGTTGCTAATAGAAAATGGTCGCAATGTGTTTTGGATGCGAAATCAAAGCAAGACAGCCTATAAAATTTTTGTGATTGTAGCAGCATAAGTGTGACAAGGAAAAACTTAAATTTTGGTACATTCGATTATTGAATACAAAAACAAAAACATGTAAACAGCAATATATCGGCACTCTGACGTTGGGGAATGTACTTAGCTTTTTGTAGCAATATAGAAGTATTACATTTATGTATGGAATGAACAAAGTAGATAAATCAGAGCAATTCGTGCTAAAGTTTATTACATTATAGGCAAGCATGGGTGAGATTCAAGTTGTTTTGTCATGCAAAGCCTGAAGACCAAGCAATTTGAGACTGCTGGTATATGATGGGAGGCCGTCTGGCCAGTGAAGCATACGTAAAGCAATTTTGTAAACATTTTTGGAACTTTCTCAATTTTATAGGAGTGAGATTCATAGAAAGGATTCCATATTATTGAGCAATATTCAACACCACTTCTGACCAAGGATATATAAAGTACCTTCAACGTCATAGGGTCCTTAAAATCACTGGTGTTACGTCTACTGAACCCAACCATTGCAACAAATTTTGAAACAACGAAATCAATGTGACTATTAAAAGAGAGTTTGGAGTCAAAAATTACACCGAAGTTTTTACTCTCTTTACAACGATTAAGAGATTTAGCATTTAGTTTGTAGATAAAGTATGTAGCAGTTGTATTTATGGAATAAGACACAACACAGCATTTGTTTGAATTTAAAAATAAGTTATTGTCTACGCACCATCCGGCAAAAGAGTCCAGATCAGAATCGTTAGAAATAAAATAAATAAATAAATGTAAGGCGCGATAACCTCCGAATAGATTTTAGGCCGAGCTTCTCTTCCAATTTATGTCGCGCTCGTTTTTATACTCAGTTGAGCAGAGCTCACAGAGTATATTAACTTTGATTGGATAACGGTTGGTTGTACAGTATAAAGGAATCGAGATAGATATAGACTTCCATATATCAAAATCATCAGTATCGAAAAAAAATTTGATTGAGCCATGTCCGTCCGTCCGTCCGTCCGTTAACACGATAACTTGAGTAAATTTTGAGGTATCTTGACGAAATTTGGTATGTAGGTTCCTGGGCACTCACCTCAGATCGCTATTTCAAATGAACGATATCGGACTATAAGCACGCCCACTTTTTCGATATCGAAAATTTCGAAAAATCGAAAAAGTGCGATAATTCATTACCAAAGACGGATAAAGTGATGAAGCTTGGTAGGTGGGTTGAACTTATGACGCAGAATAGAAAATAAGTAAAATTTTGGACAATGGGCGTGGCACCGCCCACTTTTAAAAGAAGGTAATTTAGAAGTTTTGCAAGCTGTAATTTGGCAGTCGTTGAAGATATCATGATGAAATTTGGCAGGAACGTTACTTGTATTACTATATGTATGCTTTATAAAAATTAGCAAAATCGGAGAACGACCACGCCCACTTTAAAAAAAAATTTTTTAAAGTGAAATTTTTACAAAAAATTTAATATCTTTACAGTATATAAGTAAATTATGTCAACATTCAACTCCAGTAATGATATGGTGCAACAAAATACAAAAACAAAAGAAAATTTCAAAATGGGCGTGGCTCCGCCCTTTTTCATTTGATTTGTCTAGGATACATTTAATGCCATAAGTCGAACAAATATTTACCAATGCTTGTGAAATTTGGCAGGCGCTTAGATTTTAGGACGATAACTGTTTTCTGTGAAAATTGGCGAAATCGGTTGAAGCCACGCCCAGTTTTTATACACAGTCGACCGTCTGTCCTTCCGCTCGGTCGTTACCTCGATAACTTGAGCAAAAATCGATATATCTTTACTAAACTCAGTTCACATAATTATCTGAACACACTTTGTATTGGTATAAAAATGGCCGAAATCCGACTATGACCACGCCCACTTTTTCGATTTCGAAAATTACGAAAAATGAAAAAATGCCATAATTCTATACCAAATACGAAAAAGGGATGAAACATGGTAATTTCATTGGTTTATTGACGCAAAATATAACTTTAGAAAAAAACTTTGTAAAATGGGTGTGACAGCTACCATATTAAGTAGAAGAAAATGAAAAAGTTCTGCAGGGCGAAATCGAAAGCCCGTTGGAATCATTGCAGGAATACTGTTCGTGGTATTACATATATAAATAAATTAGCGGTACCCGACAGATGATGTTCTGGGTCACCCTGGTCCACCTTTTGGTCTAAATCTCGAAAACGCCTTCACATATACAACTACCACCACTCCCTTTTAAAATCGTTATTAATACCTTTAATTTGACACTCATATTGTACAAACACATTATAGAGTCACCCCTGGTCCACCTTTATGGCGATATATCGAAAAGGCGTCCACCTATAGAACTAAGGCCCACTCCCTTTTAAAATACTCATTAACACCTTTCATTTGATACCCATATCGTACAAACAATGTATAAACGCATTTTAGAGTCATCCCTGGTCCACCTTTATGGCGATATCTCGAAAAGGCGTCCACCTATAGAACTAAGGCCCACTCCCTTTTAAAATACTCATTAACACCTTTCATTTGATACCCATATCGTACAAACAAATTCTAGAGTCACCCCATGGTCCACCTTTATATCGATATTTCGAAAAGGCGTCCACCCATAGAACTAAGGCCCACTCCCTTTTAAAATACTCACTAACACCTTTCATTTGATACCCATATCGTACAAACAAATTCTAGTGTGACCCCTGGTCCACCTTTATGGCGATATCTCGAAAAGGCGTCCACCTATTGAACTAAGGCCCACTCCCTTTTAAAATACTCATTAACACCTTTCATTTGATACCCATATCGTACAAACAAATTCTAGAGTCACCCCTGGTCCACCTTTATATCGATATTTCGAAAAGGCGTCCACCCATAGAACTAAGGCCCACTCCCTTTTAAAATACTCATTAACACCTTTCATTTGATACCCATATCAATAAAGCGATGAGGTTTATTCTTAAGAAAAAATACGATACTCCGACAAGAGAAATGCTAAATGAATTGCAATGGCTTAGTGTAAACAGCGGATCCTTTTCTTTGTGATGATTTTTATTTTTAATATTAAAAAGGGTAATCTGCCGGAGTATTTGAGCAACAATATTGTATATCAAAGATACGTTCACAATATTAATACGAGAAATAAAAATAGCTTCAGACTTCAGCTCTTTACAACGGAAAGAGGACAGCTTAACTTGTTTTATAAAGGTCTAAAAAGATTTAATGAACTTCCTGTAGAAATTAGAAACTGTAAAGACTTAAATATGTTTAAAAATAAATTATACTTATATTGTCGCACAACTGTGATACGATAGAGATTTCATATTAAATGTGATAAGTTTATATGTTGTAAATCTAGGCACAAAAGCTGTAATAATAATAATAATAAATAAATAAATAAATAAATAAATAAAATTTGTTCTGCGGATATTCGAAATTCCAGGTATGGAAGAAGCTATACGATAAACTGCCATCACACGAAAATACTCAAGATCACATTAAATGTTATATTCAATGGCGATCTTTACAGAATCTAATTCAAAAGGAGGCTACAATTGATACATTTATCAATGAACAGCTAATCACTGAAACTCAAAAGTGGAAAGACATTTTATATAGAATTTTGGACACCATTTTATTTTTGGGTGAAAGAGGCCTAGCTTTCAAAGGTGAAAATATATACATATCTTGGTGAAAGGAACGATGGAAATTTTTTGGGCATCTAAGATCTCATAAGCTAATATGATCCGATACTTAGAGATCATTTGGAGAAAGTTAGAATCTCACAACAGCAGCACAAACGTTTGCAAGTTCATTATCTTTCCCCAGACATTCAGAACGAATTTTTAGAAATGTGTGCAAAGCACGTGAGGGAAAATATTTTAGATCAAGAAAAGAAAGCCAAGTATTTTGCTATTATCGTTGATGCTATGTCTTATGCTAGTCACGTTGACTACGTTCATTTTGCGCTAACTCCATTTCAATTCGAAAGCAACAAATTTTACAATTCAAGAACTGTTTTGGCTTTCGTGAATTGTAACCAAAAAAATGGTCACCAAATCGCTGATCTAGTTTGCCATACTTGATTGAAGATTGTTGTGCACAAGGGTACGATAACGACGCCAATATGAAAGGAGCTTGCAACGGAGCACTACGTCACATTCTCGACAAAAACTCGAATGCTGATTACTCGCCTTGTGCAACCCACAGTCTCAATTTATGTGGTGTTGATGCTGAAGAATGTTGTACGGCTGCAATTACTTTCTTCGGAGTTATATTTTACTATTTTCAGCAGCACTCCACAACGATGGGACATCCTAAAAAAAATTTACCGAGCTCTCTTCATAGTTTTTCAGACAAAAGCCAAATTTGACTGCACAAGCATACGGAGATGCTGTCCTCAATTTAATTCAAAATACTGACTACCATTAATGAAAGCAACGTGGTCCTCCAAGCTAGAGACGCCTCCATAGATGTTGAGGTCCGACATCTAGATGCCTTATTAGCTGATTTGAAGTTGATAAGGAACCAATGGGAAACAATTTTAAACGACGTTCTGAAGATAATTTAAATGAGATGATTACGGATGATTCAGAGTTTGATTTTAAAAACAATACATTCCTGGTGATCGTTGATTTAATCACTGGCATTACTGAACGATTTGCAGCTATGAGAAATTCGAGCGAGACGTTTTCCTTTTTGTGGCAATTTGAAGACATGGATGAAACTACGGTTCGGGCGAGCGCAGCAAAATGTGTCGAAAAATACAAGTCGGATATTTCCCAAAACTTAGAGTGCGAAATAATTCACTTGAAACACATTTACGAAGCAAATTTTGATAAAAATCTGTCACCATTGGAATTGCTAAATACCATCCATGTTCAAAATCTGTATACCATTTTCCCCAAAATTTGTGTTGCTTTACGTATCTTTGGCACTATACCTGTCACTGTAGCTAGTGCAGAACGTTCTTTAGCGTCCTTTCAAGAATCAAACACTTTCATAGATCGTGTTCATCTCAAGAGCGAGTTTCAGGACTTGCCACTCTTTGTGTTGAATCCGTTTTGGCAAGACAGTTAAATTTTGATATTAGTATAAAAAATTTTGCAGCAAAAAAACCAAGAGAAGCCACTTTTTTTATCCGAACCTTCTATATTGAATAATTAAAATTTATAATCATCATCAAATTTATCAGAAATGTATTAAAATGTTACCAAAACTAAAATAGATTATTTGAAACAATATGTGGCTGTTAAGAGACAATTTTATATCTACGTTACAATAAAATAGTATAAAGAGTAAATGTTCTGTGTTAATTTTATTGTCAGCTCTTAGTCCAAAAATCATTTAGTTGACGTGACAAAATTTTTTTTGATGTAATCCATCAATAATGACTCATGAATGAGACGTCATTAATTCAAGTTAATCAAAAGTATTAGTGGATTTTTTATAGAGGCCCGTAATTTGTTGTCCCGGGCCCGGATTTTCTCTCTACGGCCCTGATCTACATATATGGTCCCAGGGCATATGGGAATAGAGAGGAATGAAAAAGCGGATGACCTAGCTAAAAAGAACGTATCCCTCGTAGTTTGCCCCGCAAAGGTCCCAACAACATTTAGCGAGATTACGGGAAGGCGATAGTTGCACATGATCGGCCAAACCGGAATGTCGTGGACCCAAGCGAGGGACTGCAAAGTTTCGTAGATCATATGCGGGTCTTACAACCTGGTTTTAGGTACTGGTTTTTGATAGGGGGTTTTCAGTTTGGTCGGAAAACAAACTTCTGGTAACACTATGGACTCATTCAGTCTATGTTGGTCCCTCATGGACCGGTCAGTTTAACCTACCTACCTACCTTTGATTATTTAACTTTTGATCTACTCGCTTGCAACGGTAAAATAAGCAGCTACTGCAGTACACTCGCGCATGATATCAATCTATTACGTGCAGATGACGCGGCGTATACGTTACCAAGATCTCGAACGTGTTACGTATACGACGAGTGTCACGCACAAGCAGCAGAGGCAGAAATTACGAATTCGTTTTTGTCGCGTAATGCACCGCTTACTTTCACTTACTTGTAAAAAATTTCATTCTCCCCATTTAATTGGCCACTTCTGCGATAGGGTGACACATTTGCAAACATTTCCTTATGTCATGCATTTTTAAGTGGCATGTGCGACGACGAAGCAAGTTTAATAAATGTTTATGAGCTTTGAATAGTTAGAGGTACAAATAAAAATGAATCACTGTTTTGAAACTATTTAAAAAAATATATTTCTCACGCACCAAACAACATGCCAGAGAATATAAAAAAAGGCACGTACAGAGCTTCGTTAATATAAACAACGAATAATAATGACGATATCACAAACAAAAGTTACTATTTTGCGTATAATTTATGAAGACAACGATACAAATGAGAGTACCGGATAGTGACTGAAATACACGTCGAACGAATAATTGTTAGAATAATAAGAGCAGGAACTACGTAAAAGCGCGATAATAAATTTCTCAACGATCATCAAACATAAGTATAAAAATATGTATGTGCATAGTCAGCGACAAAAAGATAGCACACCCAGCTTGGTATATTTATATTTTTCGGTTACACTAGAATTGAGCAAAAGTTAACTCTCGAAAAAGTTAAACGCTATTAAACGAATTTGAGCGTCCACGTAAACCCAAAAAAAGGATTTGGCAACAAAGTCGAAAAAATAATCGCAAACACTCATAATGATATTTAATATACCCAACTTACGTCTGTTAACTACTATATTTTCTAAATTTGAGAGAGTGCTTAACTGGTCACAGATTCTGCAAGGCCCACTTGAAGCGTCTCTATATAATCGGAAGCAGACTCATGTCCATGTAACGAAGGAGAACCACAGCCAAACAGTCACTTAATTTACTCGTGTCCCCCGGTACCAACACGTATACAAAATGCATGAAACCGTTTGCGAGGAGTTCAACACCCAACCATACAACTTAACAGAAATATCACGTCTGTATCCATTTGCAGACAGTAATTTTGAACTACATATCATATAATATACACACACATACGTTAATATTAAGTATGCTATGGCAATTTTATTTCCAAAGTTATGTACATATAAAAATACGAGGAAAGAAATAGTACATTTCCTAGAAGCGCGGCTAGCCTACACCTATCCTATCCTGGAAAAACTCCTCACTAAGCCTTTGACTTTTCCCACAGAAAGCAACTATTTGTTTTTACCTCTCCTTTTCTCTGCAATGCCCACTTCATCGATCTCTTTTCCTCTTCAAGCACTAACATAATAAAACTGATACCACGTACAAAATCTCAAGCACAATATGCTCTAAGGTCGGTCTCTAATCAAATTTCCGGGAAAAAGGTTACCTCATAAAAATATCTAGAATTGTTAAACATCCTATCAACTTTCAATCAAATTACTTACTTACTTAAAAGGCGCGTAATCGTTTAAACGGTTATGGCCGTCCAACAAGGCTTCTTCGCTCTGCCAACTGGCGCCCATCGGTCACACCAAGGGAGTTTAAATCATTTTCCCACCAGGTCCTTCCAGCAGAGTGGGGTTCCGATAAACACTTTCTTAGGCGGAGCTTCATGTTTCATTCGCAAACATGACCTAGCCAGAGTAGCCGCTGCGTTTTTATTCGCTACACTATGTTGATGTCTGCGTAAAGCTCTTATAGCTCATCATTAAATCTTCTTCGGTACTCGCCATCACCAACGCGTAGAGGTCCATAAATCTTTCGAAGAACTTTCTCGCCAACACTCCCAGAGCCGCTTCATCTGATGTTGTTATGCTCCATGGTTCTGCATATCAATCAAGTTGGATAAATATGTTCGGCTATTAAAATGTTTTATCGTTTTGGAGTTGCCAAAAAAATGTTTGTCTATGCACATCCTCGAATGGCAAGCCAAGAGTTAACGAAGCTTTTTACAATCCAACGAATATTTTGACATATTTTAAATACGTACAAACAAACATTCATTCTTATATAAGAAATGACCTAACCCAGATATGCTATCATGTTGTCGCACACTGTATCTGTAGAGCTCAGTATTCAATCAGTGATGCCACCGTCACCATCGCCAAATAAACAATGCCAATAATGTGCGCTTAATATGAATAGCAAACCAAAAGAAAAAAAATTTCTCCTGGTGTGAGTAACCAAAACAGCCGCAAGAGTCAACGAATTGGTCTAGTTGAGAAAAGTACGACCTAAGTATGTGATATGAAAAGATAATACAAAACAAGCACCAAAAGAACGAACAGTAAACACGTGTAGAGGTATGAACGATCGGCTAATTCAAAAATGCCAACAAGTAAATAAAAATTCTTTGAAAAAGAAACTAATAATAAAAACACCAAAACGTTTAAAATGTTAATTGCATTTGAATATGAAAATTTTGGTTGCCGGTAAACAATTAAAGCTCCCGCTGAGCAAAGCCAAAATGCTGTGCTGCTTTTTAATGGTTTGTACAAAGCATTTGCGTGTGTTTGTAATAAATGCTTTTAAAACAGTTTTGATATCACTGGAGTACACACATATTACAGTGACTTGCCGTTATAATAGAGCGGCGGGAGGTTTATTGTGATGGGATTGAATGAGCTCATACTGATAACAACAAAAAATGACACTGAAGATGGCACAACGCCGATAATAGTTTACCTTCAACTCAAATTTGACAAAGTATGGCGGAAAATTGTTCCAATATATATAAAATGCTGATTCCTTTAATGATTAAACCTCACTATATTAGCTTATGTTATTTAAATGAATCGAGCTACTCGAAAACCTCGACATGCTCCAGTTCAAGCTCGACAAATTTCGAGTAATATGCACTGAGCAGTTGTGCGAGTACGTCAGCTCTAGTTAAGACCTCTCATCAAGATTTTCTGCATACGCCAGCGATTGTCCTCTTTTATAATATATTGTATCATCGCGGGTTTTATCTGCTGCTCGATTTATCTTCTCCAGCATCAGGATAAAGAATTCACACTTTGTTTGTGTTATAGTAGCGATAAATACACTCGCCGAAGGCCTTGGGGAGTGTTATCGATGTTGATGGTTCTTTGCCGGATGCAGAACCGGTACGTTCCGGTAAGGTGTCGTCTTGTCTGAAGCCACCTTTGGTTTGAAAAACTCGGAGAAGACCTTCTCAATCTTTACGGAGCTGATTTGGGTTAACATCATTTCGCAAAGCCTTGTAAGCTGTGCAAGAAACGTAAATTCAAACATAGTAGCATACAAACAACTTTGGTCCAATCAGCTTGTTGAGTTTGGGCAGCAGTTTTTCCGACAATACGCTACATAGAATTTTCAGCACCTAATTTAATCTTTCCACACAAATTTCAAGGTTACAATAGAATACAAGGCGGATTTGTGATAAAAATCTCTTTATATTCACAATCAGTTGTACGAGGTATAAATTATACATGAACGATACTGGCAATATTTGTCAAAGATCTTGCTTGGTAAATTTCAGTTTTCAGTCCGCATAGTTGAAGAGAAACGATGAGTTTTAGTTTGAGTTCAAGCAGACAGACACTAGGATATGGATTAATCGACACAGTGCGTCATTGAGATCATTTCAGTGTACTTATTCCGGGCTCTCTCTTTTACTTTGCAATTTTCGGGGAGCGAACCCAGCTTATGCTCACAGAAAGTATACAAAATTACTTTGCTATCAAACAAAGCTGAAACACTTTCATAAATTTCGCGCTTTTATGTCGGCAACGCTGTGATGCAATAATAACGTATCAAATATTATGTGTAATAAATGATTACAAAAGATAAAAATCCTATTATAACATATGGTTTTGATATCAGCAAAATGATATTAGGGAAATGTTTATCAATGAAAATATAATAAGGAGATAAACTCATATAATTTATTAGTCATTGACACATTATTCCTCTTTATGCAAGTAGGACTTAGGCGTAGCCAAACCCCAAAAAAATATAGTAACAAACAGGAAACTAAAATCTTAAATCATTAAAATAAACTTAATAAACAGGAGATAATATGAAAAAGCGGCAAATCCAATTAAAAACAGTAAGGAAAGGAAGCAGAAGACAAGGAAAGAGGGGAAAAGAAGATTGAGAAGAATAGCAATGGGAAAGTAGAAAAAGAAATTGGGAGTCAAATATGAAGACGGTAAGAATGTACATTGGCGCTTTTTTTACGTTGATATTGTAACGAATTTAGGGAATTCCGTTTATTCCAAACCTTCTGCTAACGTTCGAATCGCTAAACTGTTGAATAAATAACTCCAATATTCAATAATGCAAAATGGTTTGTATTAGACTACTTTGAAAGTACTTCACAATAACACTTCACAACTAATAGCGTGCTTAAATCAAAACTGATTAGTCATGCCTCAGCTAGCGCTGCTTTTAAACTCTCGGTTTCCTCGTTCACCCATTTCTTCTAAGGTCTAGTAATTTCGTGAACTTCATGCTTGGTTGCCAGCCATATACATGTATATTTGTGGTTTTAGCCATCTCAAAATTATCAATAAAAGGCTTCGAAAGTCAACCAAAATAAAATAAAAAAGAGTCATAAATTGCTGCGCATTTATCGGATTCCGCATCGATTCGGATTCGTTTTATGAGTCCTTTCAATTCGCCCGCGAATAATACTTTTTTCGTAAATTTTCATAACAAGGCTACATGATAACCTAGGAAAACCGAAACACTTTGCAAAACCGAAACCGAAACATTATTTAACGACGCATTTCTTGAACCTCCCTACAGCCATATGTCGGGGTTGCAGTTGGATCAAGTACGTAGTTAATCTGGATTAGAGTTCTGCCTGTCTTTCCTTTTAGCACATGAGAGCATATTTGTACTAGCATTTCGTAAAAAATTTTAATTAAAAGCAGATATTAACAAACCGGTGACGTGCAATAGCGTCGTGGAAATTGAAGTCAATGACAGCATTTCTCTTTTCAAGATAATGCCAATTGGCTTTAGTAAGCGTTGAGACTATTTAAGACCGCCCACGTAAAGAGGAGCTAGGAGTAGTGAGACTGCAAATTTCTTGCGGTTGACAGACCGCCCACAAAGCACTTTGGCTGATGTAGGAGTAGCGTTGCAATCATGAAAGAATAGAAAATCTCTGCAAATTACTTCTATCGAAATTCTTAAGAATCTCAAGGCCGGTTTTCGTTAAATAAAACACTTGGATGTGTATTTTATTTTGTTTTTATTTTTCAATATTCGACTTCATTCTGAGTCATCCTCAGGACGGAAATAACATAAACATATTACAAAATAAAATACACATCCAAGTGTGTTATTTAAGAAACCCGGGCTTGAGCTCAACCAAACAGTGCAGTTTTTTCTAAACCTAACGGCCAATAACGAGACAAGGAGAAAATCTTTAGTTATCAGAATGCCAGAACGTTTGAAGCTTTGTAAAATATATGAAATAAAAATCGCTTTCTCGCTGGTGCGTTGAGCACCAAAAAACATGGCCGGACACGCAATATCAACTCCAGGCGACGTCATTAACAAGAAAGAAACGGAGAATTTTGTCAAAACGGGGCTGGACCCAAAACTTGGTATCTTCAAGCTGCGGAAATACTTTGTGCTATTCGCAAAGGTAACCTGTAGGGAGGGGTTTTATACTAAGGTATATATTGTATTTTAGAAAACAACCAGCATAATCCGTGGGTCTCGTCGTTGTTAGACATGCCCCAGAACTGAACAGTCGTCGTGGAAAGAATCCACCGTTTGGTGTTTGAGAGAAAACTGATCTTGCTTGGACCCGATAATAACGTCTCTTCTTTCAGTTGTAAGGCCGGCGTGACTTCCTTCAGCTCTAATTTCTTGCTCAGAGGGCTGAAAACGGGAAAATCAGTACGCCGGAGCTTTCGTCTAAAAGCTATTGCGGTGGTAAATTATTATGAGGATATTTTGACTCGGCAGTGATATTTTCTCTACTCCATGGAGTTCTCCATTTACATATATTTTTTATCAATAAAGATTAAGTAAAATCTGTCGTCCCTAATAAGGAATGTGGGTATCTAATCATTTTAACTGAAACGGAGTATTGACCGTAAAGTGGTTTGTACATCTATATATCGTTAGCTTAATGTGAAAATGTGCTAAGTAACTTTTTTGGAAAATTGTATTTTAATGCAGTTTTAAAACTATATTATACATCGATCACAAGAAACAAATATTTTAATTTTTAATTTTTACGTGCTGTTTGCAATGATGTGTAAATATGCTAAGTCTTCACCTGTTCAAAAAAAATGTGCTAAGTCAACTAGTCAATAATATCAATCTGAATTTCTAGTCATTTTTTTGTTCGCGCATCTTATTTATTTATTTAATTCATTCAGTCTAAAATTACATGCTTTTTTGTTGTTGTTGTATTAACGATAAAGACACTCCCCGAAGGCTTTGGGCCGATGTTGATGGTCCTTTGCCGCATATAGATCCGATACGTACCGGTAACAAAGCAATATTAAGTTACTAGTCCGACAATCTCGGGAACGATTTATATGATCACATTAAACCTTCTAGGCCATCCCGTCCTTCCCACCCCCTAGTTCCATGAGGAACTTGGGATCGCCGGAGCCTCGGCTGTCAATGAAACAAAATTCGCCACTGGTAGGTGAGGTTGGCAATTGGGTTGGATAATCTATATATTGCGCTGGGAACCCCTTGAGAGAGTTGCCTACAAAACCCCTGAAATTGGATTCACCCAATTGAGACACACCTTTGGTGTTTGATAAATGCTTTGCGCTGACCATAATCTACTTCAATTCTTACATGTCGATAACTACATGCTTTGTTACAGACTAGTTGAAAATAGAAAGCAATTCAAGCTTAAACTTATATAAGCTGTTATTAAAATTAAGAACACTACTGAATCGATTTGCTTGATGTATAGTCCTAGTTATAGGTTCATAGCATAATTCCTTTTATTATTTATTTAGATAAATAATCTATTATGCCGAAGATCATGCATTGGAATATATGGAATGAACAAATTAGATAAATCAGAGCAATTCGTGCTAACGTTTATTACATTATAGGCAAGCTTGAGTGAGATTCAAGTTGTTCTGTCATGCAAAGCCTGAAGACCAAGCAATTTGTGACTGCTGGTATATGATGGGAACCGTCTGGCCAGTGAAGTATACGTAAAGCAATTTTTGTAAAAAATTTTTTAACTCTCTCAATTTTATAGGAGTTATATTCATAGAAAGGATTCCATATTATTGAGAAATATTCAAGACGACTTCTGACCAAGGATATATAAAATGCCTTCAACGTCATAGGGTCCTTAAAATCACTGGTGTTACGTCTACTGAACCCAACCATTGCAACAAATTTTGAAACAATGAAGTCAATGTGACTAGAAAAAGAGAGTTTGGAGTCAAAAATTACACCGAAGTCGTTACTCTCTTTACAACGATTAAGAGATTTAGCATTTAGTTTGTAGATAAAGTATGTGTCTTTATGGAATAAGACACAACACAGCATTTGTTTAAATTTAAAAATAAATGATTGTCTGCGCACCATCCGGCAAAAGAGTCCAGATCAGAACCGTTAGAAATAGTTTGACAAATAAATAGTATTTTTTGTGAAATATACAGTTTTAGTGTTATATTTCAATCATTAAAGGGAAGGAGTGATGGGGAAACATATTGAGTAAAAAGTGCTAAGTCAGGAGAAAAAATTAGTTTTGAGTGCGGAAATTGTGCTAAGTCATCAAAATAGCTGCTGGGTTGGCATACGATTTTTATTTATCTTTTCAAAGCTTCTACACTCAAAAGCATTGCAATTAAGGTATCCTCATTCACAGTTTTGAAAAAAAGAAGGTTATTTCAAAAGTTATTCATTTTTTTCGTCTCCTGTAAAATTCGTATAGGTTGACTTAGCACATTTTCACACTAAGCTAACGATATGCTGTTATTTACAGTGATTGAAATACTATATTTATGTGAATTTTTCTTTCTGGTCGGAACATTAACAACGGAGCATACAAAAGTGATAGATTTCTTATGCTCTGCTACGAGCTACGTCGTGTTTCAGAACGGATCAAATAGCAGAATAAAAACCGTAAACGAAATGCTATTTGTTGTGGAGCTTGAGCAAAACAAGTTGTAATGCTATGTGGTGTGCTGGGCATTGTTATGCAGAACTTTGTCTTTTCTCGCACTACTACTTGTCCATAACAAACTGTAATGTAACGTGGGAACAGAGGTTAGAGTCCCGATGCAATAACAATAACAACGAAAATAAGAGGCTACGACAATAAAGTAAAGACCGATAAATAACTACAAGTACAAAAACAACAACATAAAAATACTACATCAGCTCACATAACATCAAAACAAAAAATCTGCATAACAATGCCCAACAGGGCAAATAGCAATATTTTTTTTGCTCTTGCTCCACTACAAAGAGCACTTCGTTTGGAGTTTTTGTTCTGCTATTTTATTCGCTCTTAAACACGACGTAGCTCGTAGCAGAGCATAAAAAGTATATCACTTTATTATGCTAAATCTCTGCTCTATGCTCCGTTCATGTTCAGAGCAAGGATATTTTTGCTGCTGGAGCAGCAAATATAAACTCTGCTTATTGTGATGTTTCGGATCTTCGATTCCCTATACGCTAAGCTTAGATATCGCTCTCGTTAAACTCAAATTTGTTTGCAAAACCTATTTAGCCGCAGTATTTACAATTTTGTATGCAAATTTTTGTATACTCAGGAAAAAACACTTACCTAAAAGGAGAAACACCCTTCGAAAAAAAAGCTGTGTAAAATGTTTCATTGATTTGATGGAAAATATATCTTGAATTTTTCCAACCGCTTTTATTTCATCCCAGTACAATTTAGGGATAGGGTTCTAGTAGTCCCACAGTGCACTCTATGTTATATTGAACTTGCCGGTCAATAAAGACCTCACATAGACTGAATGTGTCCATAGTGTTACCAGAATTGTTTGACGACCAAACGGAAAAACACCAATCAGGTGCCAGGACATATGTTAAAAAATAACTCCGTCCTCTTGGCAAATACTAGCAGTTTTCTAGGACCCAGCTTAACTGCACCCTTAAGATCTGGCAACTCTGCCGCCCCTAATAGCTGGAGCCTTTACCTGGCGATCGCAGGACATGAACACAAAACGTGCTCAACCGTTTCTTCCTGTAGCTCATACTTCCTCCACTAGCTGTAACTGACGAGGCCTAACCTATAAGCATGTGACGCCAGAAGGCAGTGCCCAGTCAGCATGTCCATCGTGAGCCTTAAGTCTTCTCTCTTCAGAGATATGAGCCATTTGTGAGTCTAATATCGTAGGATTTGCACATGAGGGGCCATTATTATCTCACGAGCAGAAATTAATAAAGTTGTTAATTTCTGTGATTAATTCTTGAGAGTTTTTAAAAAATGGCCGAACAACAATCATATATCAATGATTCACCCCTATTGCGGTTGTCAATAGTGAGGAAATTAGTGTCGACGCTCATGAATTGGTATCGGCGTTGTCAACGTCCATAACTATTGACGGGTGTTGACGCATTTTGGTATTGGCTAAAACAATGTTGAAGTTGTGTTGACGTGACGCAACACAAAAGTTGTCAACACAGTTTTGGTGACGACAAGCGCGGCAATACAGAATTCAGCTATTAAAAATTCAAAAATAAGTTTTTTTATGCTCTTTATTAATTAATTTTTTATTCAATTTCATGAAATAGGCAAATAACCAGCAACAGTCAGTTTACTAGAATTGTGGTAATGTTCTAGGGCAGCGGTCGACTGCTAAAACACGTCCAAAAACTCAGGAGAGGTATCAAAGACACGTATTTACCTCGATTTTAATAATCCGAAGGCGGAATATAAAAATTTTACTTGCGCTAGGAAATATTTGTACAGTTGCAAGCTTTCAAGTGGTTCATTAACAGGTTTTTGTGAAATTTCAAGGATTTTTTATTTCCGCCTTCAGAATATTAATACCGAGGTCAAATCGGGTATTTTGATACCCCTCCCGAATTCGATTAGTTTTCCATAGTTGCACCATGCTCTGGGAGGTAGAGGAGTTGCTAATGGTGTACTAAAGAGAAATGCAATCATCTACAATATATTCACTAAAGTTCGTAAACAAATTCCTTGTGTGTATTTTCCCCGGAATGCTTAATTGTGCACTAATAGATTTCAGCAATTATTTAGATCCACAAATTGTTCACTAAAGAATTAACTCAATACAAATTGTAAATAAATAACTGTCAAAATATAGGGATCGTAGTTTTTTCGATATCACGACATCAATACATTGTCTTAGTAAATACCAATTATGCATTGACGTGACATTGATGTTGATACGACGTGGTGTCGATGACATACGAAGTGATGATTGACGTTGGCAACGGTAATAGGGATGATTATATCCATGTCTTAGCTCATTTTAAACTTAGTTGATGTGTAAACATCTTTGCTCACGGTATAGCGAGCCCTGATTGTAAACCAAAGCTGTAAGTGTAAGTGTAAAGCGTAGCGTAATCTTTGTAAGAGGTATGCTATATATAGAATCTACCGTATGGAGTAATACAAAATGAGAGCGTAATATAGTCACATACACTGTAGCGTAATGTGGAATCAAAATACGTGGTAGCGAAATCGCACAGTAACTGAAGCCAAACATGTCACCTACATATAAATTAGTCTCCGGGCATATACCAAAATACAGTTCTCAAACAGATGTATGCACTGTATGTGTGATTTTACTACTGATAACAATAAGTGTTTACCAAAAACAAAGCACGTGGTTAAGTAATTCAGGTTTAAGTTGAAATTAGGTTCTTTAGGGTTTGTTGGTTGTAACATCTGTAAACAAAAATTAATAAAATAAAAACTAATTAAAAAAAAGATAACATAAACTAAAATAAAATTTAATTTAATGAAAACAAAATAAAATGAACAAATATAAATATAAAATTAAAAAACAAATGAAATAACAAATAAAAATTTATTAAATTGATTATTAGTCGATGAGTTATCCGTTTGTTATCGAAAAGTTTTGGATTGCTCATCAAAAAAGTATCAATATTAATATGTTATCGATTTGTTACCGGATTGTTATCAATTTCTTATCGTAGTGTTATCAATTAATATCGCATATAAGGTCCTGCCAAGTGTATTGTGCGAAGGATTGAAGCCCACCGTAAATCGGCCTGATTGGACCTTATCAGTGCGGCTTTCAGACCTGGTATATCTACCATCGACCAGATTTTCACACATGCGCCACAAATCACCTCTTCGTCGATTTTAAAGCTGCCTTCGACAGCACGAAAAGGAGCTGCCTATATGCCGTTATGTCTGAATTTAGTTTCCCGCAAAACTTATACGGCTGTGCAGAAATGACGTTGAGCACACACACATCAACTCAGTCAGATTGAGAAGGAACCTCTCCGAGCCGTTCGAAACTAACGAGGTTTTCAGACAGGGTGACCCCCTATCGTGCGATTTCTTAATTTGATGCTGGAGAAACTTATACTAGCTGCAGAACTTAACCGCTCTGAACAATATTCTATAAAAGCGTGCAATTACTGGCATATGCTGATGAGATGATATAATCGACACTAAACACCCGCGCTTACTACAACTGGAAAAAGAAGCGGTAAAGATGGGTTTTGATGGTGAAGGAGGGACAAAACGAAGTACCTGCTGTCATCGAGCAAAAGAGAAATCATAAAATACTTTCGTTTATTTGGGAACCAGCACCAACATCAGCTTTGAATCCAGCGAAGAATCACTCTTGCCAATAAATGCTACTTTGGACTAGGTAGGCAATTGAAAAGTAAAGTCATATTCTACAAGTCACTTTATCGTACCCGTCCTGCTATATGGTGCAGTCATGGTCATGGTCCATCATGACAACATCAGATGAAGCGGCTCTGGGAGTGTTCGAGAGAAAAGTTCTTCGAAAGATTTATGAACCTCTACGCGTTGGCGATGGCGAGTACCGAAGAAGACTTAACGATGAGCTGTACGAGCTCTACGCAGACATCAACATAGTCCATCGAAATAAAACGCAGCGGCTGCGCTGGCTAGGCCATTTTATGCGAATGAAAGATGACACTCAGGCCAAGAAAAGTGCTTCTATCGGAACCGCCTATGGAAGCAGAGGTAGAGACCGGCCCCCACTCCGCTGGAAGAGACCAGGTGGAAAAACGATTTAAACTCTCTTGGTGTGAACCAATGGCGCCGGTTGGCAGAGAGAAGGAACGACTGGCGTGCCTTGCTTAAACGGTTAAGCGCCAATTAAGTAAGGTAAGTAAGTGTTATCAAAAAGTTATCGATTTGTTATCAAAAAGTTTACGATTAATTACCGAAAAGTTATCGAAACATAAATAGTAAAACTACCAGATTTGTTATCGGAATGTTACCAATTTATTATCGGCGTGTATTGTATTATTTATTGTAATACCGTCAATGAAACAAAGTTTCTTACAGACTATAACAAAAAGTACATACATTTTTATTCTAAAGAATACAAGTATGTTACATACTAAACTTAAGAGTAATATGCTAAGCATTTAAAAACAAGTTTAAATATCTATAGAAATGAGCGAAAAAGATTTACGAAAGCTTCAGTGGCCATTGAAAAATCAATGACGATTGTTTGAGACAAAATATTAAATTCTCGCATAGATCTTGCAAGAGGAGCATTGCTGGCGAAATTATTGTTTTAACCTTTTTGCAGTAAAAAAGGGTTAAAGTGACTCGGAGGTTACGCCTAGGAACATTAAAAGTAATCCTTCCATGAGAGAAGGGCAATCAAGGATCCCTAGAATAATAGTTAATATAGAAAATGAATCATCTGACAACATAGAGATCGTACGACTATCCAAAGATTCAGGTCACATAAGCATGAGAACGCGTAGCATCGAAGGACATAGGAGTTCGTCGTAATTTTAAAGTTTCTTAGCGAATTTAAGAAACACACACAAGTACTGAGTAGGACTTGGCAATCATGAAGTCAACATGATTATAAAAGTTCAACTTCGAGATCAAAGATAAACCCCTAGTTTTTTTACTTCAGTAACATAGCGCAGGAAAGTGTTCGAAATGGATATAGTTCGTAATAGGAACATTTAAAATTTTAGCAAACGTCATCTTAAAGCATTTTTAATATTTAAAGGGAGTCTATTAACGTAGACACCACGAATGAACAACGTCAATATCACGTTGAAACTTAGCTTCATCCGAAAGTATCCCTGACTACCGCGGAAATTTGAGATCATCTGCATACAGTAATAATTTGCAGCAAGTACTTATGTCATTGATGAAAAGAAACAAATAGTAGAGGCCTCAGAACTCTTCCTTGCGGGACACCGGATGAATCAATGAAAGGTTCTGACGAAACACCATACGATAGTACCAATACAGCATCTATTAGAGAGGTATGATTGTATCCATTTCAAAAAGCAGGAATGGAAACCCATATGAGCAAGCTTTCCAAGTAGTACTCTGTGACAAACTTTGTCAAAGGCCTTCGAGAAGTCTGTAATATACGCAATCAACCTGGAATCCAGCTGAGAAAGCAGTATGACAGTAATCTACAAAATACAGCTAAATTGTGTCTGTGGATCGCCCAGACACAAACCCATGTTGATTTTGGCAATAAGAGATTTGGTTGCAAAACACAGTTTATCTTTTACACATGCACTCAAAAAGCTTAAAAATGGTAGAGAGCTTTGAGATAGGTCTATATATGCGAACATCGTTTTTCTTACCTGATTTTAAGGATTGGACTATGTGAGAGCAAATTCCAACATTAATGAAGGTTCCTGAAGCAAGAGATTTATTGAAAATAATTTTCAATGGTTCCATTAGAGCAGGGTATTTTTTAAAACAGGCGATCAACATCGGTTTGAGAAAACGGCTGTACAGCTGCTGGCATACTCGCTGGCACCCTTTTTGGCAATGTCTTCTGAAGATAGGGTGTAAGAGACCCAAAATTAAGGTGTGAGAAATTTGAAGAAAAGCTTGATGAGGGGACATCATTTTCAGTAGTTAAAATAGACTTAAAAAAAGTTAGCGAACAGATAGTTACATCATTGGGCCCATCAGCGAACTGATCATCAAGAAAACACTGACTTTGGAATAAAAAAAACGTGATCTTTTTGATTGAATAAACGTCAAAAATATTTCGGATTACTTTTAATACTCCAATCGGCGCCGCGAATGAATTTATTGTACAGATATTTATCTAGCGATTGAACTCGGCAGCAAAGTTGTTTATATTTATAAATAAAAATATAAATTATTAGAGAGCAGAAACGTATGTGAAATTTGTTTCTTAGGTTTTTAAGCTTTATTAATTCTTTTGTGTACCATGGATAATATGTGGTCGCTTCTTTTAATGGATATATTATTCATACAGAATCATGCATAAATGCTTTGAAGTTGGGAAAAGCACTCATCGATACTTGAATTTGCTACATTGTAGCAGTCCAGTGACATCCAATAATAAACTATTCAGATTCACAAAAGCACAGGTATCATATTTGTAAATGATTTTATCATTAGTATTTAGAAAAGTCGGAAGGTATTCATAAGACTCAACGCTTAGAGTTATGGCCTTATGATGTTTATTCACATTGCTCATGGGCGACATGCACTCAGAAAAATACGTAGTTAATATTATCAATCACAATATGAGATCTAAGATTTTGCCTAGCTCGTTTAAAAAATAAATGATTTGTTTCAAATTAACACTTAAAATACAATCTATAAGATAATTCTCGTGAGAGGCTGTTACATTAGATGGCATGAGACCAGAGTTACAAGCACTATCAGTCCAGCGGACGTTACTCAAAATCACCTAAAAACATAAGTTATCATCTAATACATTGTTTTCGACAAGCGACTGTGATATTGTCAGCATGCATTTATAAAATTCACTACTAGGAGGAATGTATGAAGCTAACGATATAGAGCGATCCGGATCTGGAAGAGCCTTTTCTAGACAGACACATAGCTGTGTCAATTAAAGATACGTCATTTAATAGAGTTATTAAGCAGGCACGGGTACTTGCGTTCACAGCGATAAGAACGCCTCCACCCCTGCGAGAGCCAGTCTTGGCAGGATCTCGGTCTTTACGGAAGACATCGTAGGCGTTTCTAAATCGAACGAATTCACCATCGAAAAAATTAGAGTTTCAACCACGTCTCGACTATGACAATAATATCAAAGTCCATTTGGGCGCTGAATGAGTTAAACAATGTGGATGTAGTTCTTAAACCGGAAATATTTTGAAAGTAGATCTTAAGACCAGAAGAAGCGATAGAGGACGTAGGACGCTATAAATTAGTAAATCTTCCACCAACTAGGTTTTGTCTGCTCCCAGCCCTGGAAAAAGGTCTTGATCCTGACCATGTTTAGGCCATAGTGACTCATAAGGACCATAGCGACATAATCTGTTGGTACGCCTAGTTTTAAAATTGAAAAACTTTCGCTCAGTATTTCAGTGTTCACCTTTTCTAAGAAGTTTGAAACACATTAGCTCCTCCACACTAATGTCAGTTTTTTCTGAGAGACGTATTTAATAATATCATCCTTAGTAACAGAAGATGCGAAAGAAGATAAATGAAGGCCAAGATTTGCGAACAGCAACATTAAAGATCATTGTTGTTGTTCGATACAAATACAACACCTGACTTATTTTGCTTTCGGTTATTCACTTGTCTTCTCCTAGCGTACGTTGGTTTGTTGTTGTTGAACCCATCACTTACATTATTCACATTTTCATTAGATATTGAGTTTTTGTTATTCAGCGAGGTAGCAGGTGCAGTATCAATACTTTGTTGATTACGAATAGGAGTACACAAAATAAGCGATAACCCATCAGCAGAGGTTTGATGCTCAGTAGCTTTTTTTGATTTCTCTCAAAGATGAAAAGAGTTCGTCAAATTTGGATATGTAGATAGGTAGAGTTTTGTTAACACAAACGTCACAACTATACAAAATGTTTGCATTTGATTTTAAAAGTTTACACAGTTCGAGTTTAATTTTGCACATTTTAAATGCACTTGTTGGCAACAAATATTACAGGAGATACCGGTATCCTCCAAGAGTTTATTGTCACAAATTATGCACTTAGACATAGCAAAATAAGAAGAAAATAAAAAGAGTTCTGCGAGCGAATTGAAACACGTCTGTACGCAACGAAGCACACAGCTACGCGCCCAGCGCTTTTATTTAATTGTCTGATCAACGAACTAGATTGATGAGAAGTGTGATGACTAGTACCTAGGACCCACCTAATTATTTTCTAACTTTTAGTATTATTATTACTTCATGTAAGTATTGTTTTCAATAAAACCGTTTAACTTAAAATTATTTTATTTTCAAGTTTTTAGTCTTTGTTCAATTGCCTATTATTTCTCATTCTATTTACTTCATTTAGTGACTCATTATTACACGAATTCTTTCCTGACAATTTGTTACAATCTAAGCCCTCAATACATAATCCTTCCAAAGACTTTACCCGACTTTGCGCCACGTATGCTTGTCCCTCCTCGAACTCCAAAATATTTTGATATCACTTCTACCGGACTGCATGTTGTATTTGTTCCAAATACGAGCCAAATCGGACATCATAGCCCGCTTTCTATTCATGTATGTTATATTTGTTCCAAATATGAGCCAAATCGGCCCACAAATACGATTTCTTTGATTATCTCGATCCTTGCGCCACCTAGCGGCGATTTTTTTCTTATTATTGCATTGTATCGGGTTCTGAACTATATTCAAAGTTTCAAGCTTGTAGCTTATCGGCAAGTTACTTAAATTTCAATTACAAAATTCGTGCCAGCCAGCCAGCCTGCCAAGTCAAGCTAAATAAAACCGTTTAAAAATACGTTTCCAGACACCTGTATGTTTACACATCGAACTAGTGCTTAGTACTCACGCCTTGGTTTTTATTGTTGATACCGAAGGAAAGTAATGAAAAGCAGTATTTGTCTAGATACGTTCTTTTTTGAATTAGAAACATTTTGTAATTTCTTTTGGTTTTCCATAAAAAGTGTAGATACTGCTTTTGTTGTTGATATGTGTTTGGCAGCACGAATTGTTCAAAAGCTCGAGCAAACAATTGAGTTGTTGAACAAAGAACGAGTACCAAATTACTCAAAATGCTCGATATCCGGATATGTACAGCTCTAATCGTAATAAGAAACTCAGTTAAATCCAGCATGATTATGACATCAATTCTCTTTTGAGTTGCCCATTGATGTTGTTGTTGTAGCGATAAGGTTACTCCCCGAAGGCTTTGGGGAGTGTTATCGGTGTGATGGTCCTTTGCCGGATACAGATCCGGTACGCTCCGGTAATACAGCACCATTAAGGTGCTAGGCCGACCATCTCGGGAACGATTTATGTGGCCACATTAAACCTTCAGGCCAACCCTCCCTCCCCACCCTCAAGTTCCATGAGGAGCTTGGGGTCGCCAGTGCCTCCTCTGTTAGTGAAACAGGATTCGCCGCGGATAGGTGAGCTTGACAATTGGGTTTGGAGAAGCTATATATTGCGCTGGCAACCTGAAGGGTTGCGCTACACAGCTCCTTGAATCTGTTATTTTAGTCGCCTCTTACGACAGGCATACCTACCGCGGGTATATTCTGACCACCCAACCCGCTGGGGGCCCATTAATTTCATTGACGTTAGTTCTCTTTTTAATGACTGTTAATGCCAATTGACGTTAATTCTATTGACACTATTGCACACCACTTTACAAAAAAAAGCATTTAATATAAACTACAGAACTTGTTTTTTGTAAATATAAAATTTTTTACTACCGAGTGTTATGTGTGTACGAGTAACGTTGGTTATGGCCATGGTGGAATAACCAGGTGAAGTAAGCCGTCAATTGTCTCGCACTAAATTCTTCTTTGTTCTGATTTTCAGATAGTCGAATAATTTTTCACCAATGTTGTCCCGGAAAAATGTTGTTTTTTGCATTTTTCACGAGTAAAACAATCCACTTTTAGTGTTTCTTTTCACATAAACTAGTAGGTGAATATCATTCTTCATTTGGGTATCTTTGGTGTTGGCTTCCATAAGTAATGCCGTGCTGAAATATTACGTATATATGCGTATATTTAATTGCTTCCAAAAAAATTAAATGTTGGAACAAACAATGTGTATTTATGTCATATCCAACTAAGTGTTTTAGTATGTTCAGCGCTACTGACGACTTTCGAGGAATGTTTTTGTCTTTCCTACAACAAGAACACCAAAACTGTCATATTACACCTTATTTATGTTAAAACTTCGCTAAAACACTGGAATTCTAAATACAGTTACAACAAATTTTAACTCACTGTTGTTGCTTTGCCCTAAAAATCAGACCACTAAGATAGAGGACCAATTGGCGCCGGTTGACAGAGAGAAGAAGCGACTGGCGCGCCTTGTTGGACGGCCATAACCGTTAAAACGGTTAAGCGCCAATTAAGTAAGTGAGATAAGAGGATTGTTACAGTTATGGATTGTAATACAGAATATATGAATCCGGCTCGATCGGATCAGCATCTTCTGGTTCTAGGCCGCCTGCCGCGGGGCTAGTATATCCCCTGACATATGTTAGTAATTAATAACTTGGTAAGATTAGTAGTACATCTTGAATTCAACTGTCAGGAGTTTTTGGGGGATCTTCTGGTCAAGTTTGTATAAACATATGCCGTGTTTTAGTTCCGACACTCAACGACAAATCAACAGGGCAAGATGGCAATATCAGTGCATTTTTAGAGATGGAAACACACTTAAAAGTATTATGATCACTTCCAAGTGGGACTGTAAAACTTCTCATCAAACCCGAAGACCATTTAAGTGCGCAAAGTTAATACAGTTCAACTAAATAATGGATAACACCTCTCCCTTTTATGTCCGATTTTTCGATGAAAGTTTCAACTGCAGTTGAAGTTCAGGTCAGTTTTCTTTAGACGCAATCATTGAATTTTACCGCCCATCCCTGTTTAAGTTTTTTTATTCGATGCCAAAAGTAATGTAAACTCGCAATGGTTCTGTGTATCCCTTCTGCATTGGCGTTAGGTATCACTGCTATGCTGAAAAAAACATTTTCTGTAATGGCTATCGTAGCAAGGTATTTATTTTTCTACTCCTTTCCTTTTTTCAAAGCGGGTAAAAATTTTACCCTCTTCTGACTGTTGAAAATACATCACTACCGTTTCAGATAGCGTACATCTTCTGTCTTTTTTATTTACTTCACCTGGTGATTCCACCATTGTTATGGCCAATTGGAAACTATCATTTTGTGTACATCTACATATATGTATTTATGTATTTATGCATGTACATATAAATCTACATACATTATTGTAACATATACATAAAACATATGAATAGAGAAAGCTATTTATTTAGAAAATTTGGAAAAGGTAATCACCTGGCGATGATGGGGCCGGACTGTTGCTCAAGCTTTCTGTAGATGGAAGTTTCGGCAATAGGACTTTCAAAGATGCACGCCGCATAAACTTGAAATCAAAAGCTGTGAAAGCGTTTCAAACGTAAATATTTATTTATATATTCATTTGATTACTATACAACAACAATAAATTGAACGAGAGCACAAAGATGGGCACATTGATATGGATGGAATATATAGACATGCATATAAAAAAAGTTAAAACTAAAGAAAACAAGTTAAGGTGTCTAAGTTCGGGTGTAAGCGAACATTATATACTCAACGTGAGCTTCAGATGAATATTTCATTTCAGATAAATTACTTTTCTACATAACACGTGGCACCTCCCGTTTAAAAAAAATGTCTCCCCATTTCCTCTAACAATAAAACTTGATAAGTGAAATATCATTGATTCAAAAATATTTTTTTCTAAGTTATAGCTTATTATTCTAGTCTACGACCCTTTTAAACTTGTTTTATATCTAATTCGCCGTGGTCTTTAACCGATCCCGTCCATTTTTACTAGAAAAATTGTCTGCTATAAGGAAAACATGTGTACACAATTTCATTACGATATGTGAATTTTTCTTCGAGTTATGGCTCCCGTAACAGAAAACTGCTTGGTCATAAAAGGGGCTGTGCCACGCCCATTGTGTTAAATTTGAAGTTTTTCCTGTTTATTGTTATAAATCCACTTGGGAAATTAAATACCATTGAATAAAGCTCTTTTTTGCAAAGATATAGCTTATTTTATTCGTCCACGACCCTTTTAAAAATCTTTTATATAAAAAGTGGGCGTGGTTATCATTCGATTTCGCTCATTTTCAATACCAATCTATTCTGGGTCCCGATAAGTTAGTGTATCAAATTTGGTGAAGATATCTCAATATTTACTCAAGTTATCGTGCTAAAGGACGGACGGACGGACGCACATGGCTCAACCAAATTTTTTTTCGATACTGGTGATTTTGATATACGGAAGTCTATATCTATCTCCATTCCTTTATACCTGTACAACCAACCGTTATCCAATCAAAGTTAATATACTCTGTGTGCAAAGCACGCTGAGTATAAAAAGAAGCATTCTATGGATGAAACTAAAAATTATATTTTATTTAAACCCTAAATTTCATAATAAGAGTATGTGTATGTATTTTTTAACACGTGCACTTCTTTTAAGTGGTACAGGGTGGTACAGTTTCCTTTTCGAATAACCTTTTTAGTCAGACGTCGAAAAAATTGTTAACATTTTCGAAAGGTTTTGAAAGCAACAGAAAATCAAAAAAAAATGGATGTTGCCATCAAGTTTCTTGGATTTTGAACTTATTTCTTCACTTACACTCACACGTATATATCGGCGATGTTTTTGCAAAACAGCATATCGTTAAATTGAATATCAATTTTGGAAAATAACGAAGCATTTTTAAGCCCATATAAACAAAATTTTCTAACACAATGGACTCATTGAGTCTATGTGCTAACATATTTAGAAAAAAGATTACTTTGATTTGTAATGGAAAAATATTTTGAAGAAAGAAGGGAGAAAGTTTCAATACTCTCCTTTAAAATTTAAATCCCGCCAGATATACGGGTTTGCAGTTCGTCGATATTCACTTTTGAAAACGCATCGATGAGTATAAGTTGCATACTTCAAATTGCACTGACGAAGACATCCGCAGCCTCGATAGAGGCCAATAGATCCTCAATACCAATGTCAAGGAGAAAGTTTCCCATCGTACTTTGCAAAGTTGTCAGTAGTTCGTAATTTCTCCATAATTTGAGGTAAAAAAAAGGAAAGCTTTCAGCTGTAAACCAACTCTAAAAATATCTTGGAACTATGACCATCAACAGTGTATTCACAAATGTTGTATAAATATGAGCTTAACTTAATTTGTTTCCTATTTACAATTCGCAAAATATATAAATTTGGTAAACCAGGATATAGATTCACGTATCTTCTAAAGTATTCTTTAGCTTTTTAAGTCGTTAACGAACTGTGAAAATTTAACTAAATTTAGTTCATATTTCTTCTACTAAACAAATTTTTATTTCAAATAAAAAATAAATATAAATCTAATTTAATAAAAATAAATTTTAGGCCGAGCTTCTATTCCAATTTATGTCGTGCTCCTTTTAAAATTTTTCCTACAAATTGCCAGGACTGGGCCTATATGTTTTATGCCGACTTGGAACGGAATCTGCAAGGCAAAGGAGCTTTTCAAGGCAGAAATACACTCGGAGTGCTTGCCAAATCACTACCGAAGGGCGACCCCGCTTAGAAAAACTTTCTTCTAATTGAAAAAACTTCTTTCTAAAATTTTGACGTTGCTTTGCCCGGGGCGTGAATCCAGGATCTTCAGTGTCATAGGCGGAGAACGCTACCACCACACCACGGCGGCCACCTTTATTAACAGAATGTCTGAGATACCTCTTTTTTACCAAAACTTTTAAGTTACGACCTTTCTATTAGGATAGGTCGAAACGTGTATGCATTTTTTTTTAAATTTATGTAGTAAATAAATATAACGCCTACAATACAAAAAAAATCAACCGAATACGAATTGATTTTAATAAACTAATAATTAGGAGTATTTAAGTCATTCCAGCCATAGCAAGCCATTTGAGTGAGCACAGCGTCAAGATAACCTTAGTAACCAGAGCGCTTTTAGCAGCTATTGTTTCGAGCATATGAGAAGCACGAATGTACTTTTTTATGACTATGGCAAACAAATTAGGGACAAAATAAAATTTTGTTTGTTTTCAACTTAAAACTCTCAAAGAATGGACAAATCTCATTATAATCACTAATGGGCCTTGCTAACAACCCCTGCTGAGCCCACTACTTCCGAGTCAGCTCATCAAAATTATGATTAATCATGGAGTATAGTCAAATATGAAAAGTTTCAGCATTTATCTAAGCTTACAGTATGTTTTATTTCCTTTTTGAAGGTGTTGATTTTCTGGTTTTAGATATATTCCAGCTTTGGAAGATCATTCTTAGTAAAAAACAAGTAAGGAAGGCTAAGTTCGGGTGTAACCGAACATTACATACTCAGCTGAGAGCTATGGAGAAAATAAGGGAAAATCACCATGTAGGAAAATGAACCTAGGGTAACCCTGGAATGTGTTTGTATGACATGTGTATCAAATGGAAGGTATTAATGAGTATTTTAAGAGGGAGTAGGCCATAGTTCTATGGGGGGACGCCTTTTCGAGATATCGCCATAAAGGTGGACCAGGGGTGACTCTAGAATTTGTTTGTACGATATGGGTATCAAATGAAAGGTGTTAATGAATTTTTTAAAAGGGGGTGGTCCCTAGTTGTATATGTGAAGGCGTTTTCGAGATATTGACCAAAATGTGGACCAGGGTGACCCAGAACATCATCTGTCGGGTACCGCTAATTTATTTATATATGTAATACCACGAACAGTATTTCTGCCAAGATTTCCAGGGCTTTTATTTTCGCCTTGCAGAACTTTTTCATTTTCTTCTACTTAATATGGTAGGTGTCCCATTTTGAAAAGTTTTTTTCTAAAGTTATATTTTGCGTCAGTAAACCAATCCAATTAGCATGTTTCATCCCCTTTTTCGTATTTGGTATAGAATTATGGCATTTTTTTTCATTTTTCGTAATTTTCGATATCGAAAAAGTGGGCGTGGTCATAGTCGGATTTCGGCCATTTTTTACACCAATACAAAGTGAGTTCAGATAAGTACGTGAACTGAGTTTAGTAAAGATATATCGATTTTTGCTCAAGTTATCGTGGTAACGGCCGAGCGGAAGGACATACGGTCGACTGTATATAAAAACTGGGCATGGCTTCAACCGATTTTGAACTTTTTCACAGAAAACAGTTATCGTCCGAGAATCTAAGCCCCTACCAAATTTCACAAGGATTGGTAAATTTTGGTTCGACTTATGCCATTAAAAGTATCCTAGACAAATGAAATGAAAAAGGGCGGAGAGACCCCCATTTTGAAATGTTCTTTTATTTTTGTATTTTATTGCACCATATCATTACTGGAGTCGAATGTTGACATAATTTACTTATATACTGTAAAGATATTAAATTTTTTGTTAACATTTTACTTTAAACAAAAAAATTTTTTTTAAGTGGGCGTGGTCGTTCTCCGATTTTGCTAAATTTTATTAAGCATACACATAGTAATAGGAGTAACGTTCCTGCCAAATTTCATCATGATATCTTCAACGACTGCCAAATTACAGCTTGTAAAACTTTTAAATTACCTTCTTTTGAAAGTGGGCGGTGCCACGCCCACTGTCCAAAATTTTACTAATTTTCTATTCTGCGTCATAAGTTCAACTCACCTACCAAGTTTCATCGCTTTATCCATCTTTGGTAATGAATTATCGCACTTTTTCGGTTTTTCGAAATTTTCGATATCGAAAAAGTGGGCGTGGTTATAGTCCGATATCGTTCATTTTAAATAGCGATCTGAGATGAGTGCCCAGGAACCTACATACCAAATTTCATCAAGATACCTCAAAATTTACTCAAGTTATCGTGTTAACGGACAGACGGGCGGACGGACAGACGGATGGACGGACGGACGGACGCACATGGCTCAATCAAATTTTTTTTCGATACTGGTGATTTTGATATATGGAAGTCTATATCTATCTCGATTCCTTTATACCTGTACAACCAACCGTTATCCAATCAAAGTTAATATACTCTGTGAGCTCTGCTCAACTGAGTATAAAAACCCTTAAAATTGGCTCAAGTTGCAAAAACTTTAACTATAACCTAATGGGATTCAAAACAGTATAAAAACGTATATCAAAACATTTAAAATAATTACGACAATTTTATATCTCGATTGGCCGTAGCTTCCTTATCCTTTCCTATTTTAATGGCGAAGAGTGTAAATGTATTTATGTATGAGTCATACATAGCCAACAAGTTATCACCTTGTTCGCAAGAGTACTCAGATTTATGTATATTGCTCCATTGTCCGCCGCAGTCGGCTTCAAGTACAATTTTCCAGCTGTTGTATACAACGCATAGCCTAATTAAAAGCTGTGCCTTTTTTCTCTGCTTCAGTGCATTTCGCCGACATCTGGCTGAGTTATTAATGGGAAGACAGTATGACTGGAAGAAATACATGAGTGGTGCGACAAACCTGCCTCAGCGTCATTGCATCACCATAAAAAGTTGGTGTTGAATAGCACAAGCTGTTACTTGAAAACTAGTTGGGGTTAGTAGTAATAGTAATGCTGTTGCTGTGAATAAAATGATTAAATGTACATTAACGTGGGTCGATTTGTATTGACGAAAGTTGACCGATATCGCGCCATCGATTTTTCGATAGGATTTGGGCTCAGGAAAAGAAGTTCCACTACGCATACCCAAAAAAAATAATTTTCGAGCCTGCGAAATTTCATTTTTTTACTTTTTTTGACTTTGATTTTTAAAGATTTTTTCATGACCTACTAAAAAATGGTCATATGTATACCCTGTCCGACCCAAAAAAAAATATATATATTTTAAACTGTTATCGCCAACATTTTTAGGCATTTTTGGGTCGGACAGGGTATATATATGAAACTTTTTAGTAGGTCATGAAAAAACCCTTAAAAATCAAAGTCGAAAAATGTAAAGAACTTAAATTTCGCAGGCTCGAAATTTATTTTTTTGGGTATGCGTAGTGGAACTTTTTTTTGGCGTTTTTGACCGTTTCGTAACAAGTCACGCCAGCTATCCCTGATAACTGACGCTTATTGGGAGCACCAAGGAAGGTGAAGTCTTAGTCCTCCTGCATCACCAAACTCAGTGGAGATCTGCCTCTTTCGCTGCTTCCAAACTGTGGTGTCGACCAGTGAGCTGCAATTGTTCATGTTTTAAGGTTATTAGTGGACTAACCAAAAAATTAGTATTAGTGTGTACACAAACAAAGAATATCAAGCACTTATATCCACTAAAACACATTTACATAGTCTTGCTTCGTAAAATGAATAACCGCACCTCTCTGAAGTTGGCAAGACAACTTTTACGTGGAAAAAAATTTCCTATTGGGAAAATTGCCGTAATTTATCCGTGAAACAAAAAAATTGCCGTGGTCATATTTCAGAAAATACAGGGTGGCACGCCAACTCCACCTGAAGTTAGCGTGCCACCCTCAGAAAGCCTCTTATAGACCAGCTAGGAAAATAATTCTTGCACACGAATTTGCCGTCAATTTGCCGTAGATAACTGGGATATTTTATAAATTCGAAAAAAAAATTTTAAATTTTGTATGGTGCACCGCCAACTTCACGTGAAGTTAGCGTGCCACCCTCAGAAAACCACCTTAGAGGCCAGCTAGGAAAGTGGCGTAGATAAGTGGCATATTTTATAAATTCGAAAAAAAGGCGTGAATGCGCCGATTCTTTCTTGGACAGCAAGTACTTCGCCTTGCCCCAAATACTCACATTTGTTGCTTCTTTATCTAATCCAGAGAAGGCAGAATTCACAGCGCGTTTGTTAAGGCCAATATTATCAATATCGTCAGTATACACCAGTGTACGGCAGTAATTGTACGCTTTTATGATAGTTTGCACCATCACGGTTTAGTTCTGCTGCTAGAGTTATCTTGTCCAAAGAAATCGCACGAAAGGCAGTCGTCTTGTCTGAAGCGTCGTTTAGTTTCAAATGGCTCGCAGGGGTCCTTTCCAATCCTAACGGAGCTGGTGGTAATGCTCAACGTCATTTGGCAGAGTCCCATTGAATTTGCATGGAACTTAAAATCGGGCATAGCAGCGTCTTTTGACGCTGTCAAAGGCAACTTTGGAATCGACGAAAAGATGGTGAGTGCCGATCCGCTTATAGTGAGTCTTCTTCAGGATCTGCGCATAGTGAAGACTTTCCAGGACTGAAGCCGCACTGATAAACTCCAATCAGTTTGTTGACTATGAGCTTCAGTCTTTCGAACAGTACGCTAGATTGAACCTTATATGCGATATTAAGCTGGCTGATTCCGCGGTAGTTGGCGAGGTTTGCGGGATCGTCTTTCTTGTAGACTGGGCAGATTAGACTTCAGTTCCAATCTGGAGACATGTGCTCTTTTGACTATATTTTGCATAGGAATTAATACATGTTCTTCTACTCCGTCATCACCAGGCGTCTTGTGATTTTTTGGCCTTCTCACTTCGTCATACTCGGTTGCCGGAACGTGTTTTCCATCATGGGCGATTGGGGTATCGGGTTCGTCTTCTCTCCCGCTAGCTAGCAATGAGGAGAAGTGTTCCCTTCACAACTTAAGCACATTCTTTACGTCAGTTACCAGGTCGCGTCAAAGTTCTTGCAGGAATCTGCCCCAGTCTTGAAATCTTCCCTCATCCGCCGGATTATTTGGTAGAATTTTCGGGTGTTATTCCTATCAGCCAGCATCTGAAGATCCTCGCACTCACGCCGTTCTGCCTCACGTTTTTTCCTTCTATATAGGCGCCTCTCTTCCCTCCTCACCTCACGATAACACTCCAATATCCGCGCGTTGCCGCGCCCGAACGCAGCATGTCCCTCAAAGCAGCGTCTTTCTTTTCCGAGGCACCGCGACATTCCTCATCGCACCAGTTGCTTTTGCGGAATCGCTGGAAACCTATGGTGTCAGCAGCGGCAGTACTTAATGAAAGAGAAATATGCTTCCACTGCTCGATCACATCGTCATGTAGAAGATTGGTCTCGGTGAGCAGTTGTGAGAACCTATTGGAGTAATCATTAGTTGTCTGTTATGTGAGCAGCTTTTCAACGGCAAAATTTCCTTGTGTCACCGAACGCACTTTCTTTGCTGCACAGAGGTGCGTGCGTATATTGGCTGCCGTAAGGTAGTGGTCCGAGTGGATATTTGAACCTCATATAGTGCGCACATACAGGACACTGGAACTATGTCTGTCGTCAATCACCACGTGATCGATTTGGTTTCGTGTTCTTAGATCAGGAGACTTGTTTGTACATATCGTCAGTTTAATTAACAAAGGCCCTAATTAACAGATTTTTCAAAACTGGGTTTTTCAAAGATTTTGGTATGATATAAATAGATATGTAAATATAAATAATACACCCAGTAAAAATTTTAAATCGTTAGAGCCTATAACTACGGAACTACTACTTTGAAAAATCCCATATCTGCTTGTAATGAATGTTAAAATACATTTTTTTGCTTCTTCTGAAAAATTTAAAATTTGTAGCCAAAAAGGGCTTTTTTGAATGAAACTAACGATATTTAAATTAATTATGTCATTAGAAATTACTGAATCAGAAAGCGATTTAACATAATTGCAAGCCTTTAGTCATTGATTATCCTGCGGGGGTAGTTGAACGGAAAATTGTCCTAAGTCGGAGCACTTACGTTCTTTATGAGCTCGTTTAGGAGTCTGAAAATAATGTATTTCCCTTTTTGTGATGGTCGTCCGATATCAGCCTATTGCCATATATCGTATGAGCCTAAATAAAAGGCCCTATAAGGCCCTGAGCGCGGAAATGACTCATTTGTGAAGGTTTTCGGTGTCATTTGTGACTTTCACAAAGCTAATTTTATGCTTTTTTGTTCTTAAATGACATCTTTTGGGCATTGGAATAGGGGAAACATGTAGGAAGCAGAAAAATTGTTTTTTAGAAAATATTTTTCTTATTGAGATCTCCACAGGCAATTCCACGGAGTCCCTGGAACTAAATGAAAAATTTCCATATGTAGGGCATACTGGTTGTAGGCGACTATGCGATAAAAATCGATTGGAAGATAAATGAAATACTCACGTTTTTAGGAGTTAATAAGAGACATGGTCAGCAACAACGAAATATCATATACTATACACACACATACGTTAATATGAAGTATGTTATGACAATTTTATTTCCAAAGAGTCTTTCCTCGAAACTCGGCTAGTTTATACCTATCCTGGAAAAACTCCTCACTAAGCCTTTGACTTTCCCCACAGAAAGCAGCTATTTGTTTTTATATCTCCTTTTCTCTGTCATGCCAGCTTCATCGATCTCTTTTCCTCTTCAAGCACTAACATAATAAAACTGATGCCACGTACAAAATCTCAAGCACAATAAGCTCTAAGGTCGGTCTCTAATCAACTTTCCGGGAAAAACGTTACCTCAAAAAAAGTCTAGAAATATTAAACACCCTATCAACTTTCAATCAAATTACTTACTTACTTAAAGGGCGCTTAATCGTTTAAACGGTTATGGCCGTCCAACAAGGCTTCTTCGCTCTGCCAACTGGCGCCCATAGGTCACACCAAGGGAGTTTAAATCGTTTTCCACGTGGTCCTTCCAGCGGAGTGGGGGCCGCCCTCTTCATCTGCTTCCATAGACGGGTTCCGATAGAAACACTCTCTTAGGCAGAGCGTCATGTTTCATTCGCATAACATGGCCTAGTCAGAGTAGCCGCTGCGTTTTTATTCGCTGGACTATGTTGATGTCTGCGTAAAGCTCGTACAGCTCATCATTAAATCTTCGGTACTCGCCGTCACCAACGCGTAGAGGTCTATAAATCTTTCGAAGAATTTTTCTCTCGAACACTCCCAGAGCCGCTTCGACTTATGTTGTTATGCTCCATGCTTCTGCATATCAATAAAATTGGATACATATTTTCAGCTATTAAAATGGTTGATCGTATTGGAGGTGCCACGCCACCCTATTTTAAAATAATTTTTCTATGCCCATCAACATCCTCGAGTGGCAAGCCATGAGTTAACGAAGTTTCTTACAATCCGACGAATAGTTTGGCATATTTTAAATATGTACAAACAAACATTCATTCTTATATAAGAGATAACCTAACCCAGATATGCTATCATGTTGTCGCGCACTGTATCTGTAGAGCTCAGTATTCAATCGGCTGATGCCACCGTCACCATCGCCAAATAAAACATGCTAACAATGTGCGCTAAGAATGAATAACAAACCAAAAGATACAAAAAAATTGCACCTGGTGTGAGTAAACAAAACAGCCGCAAGAGTCAACGAATTGGTCTAGTTGAGAAAAGTACGAGCTAAGTATGTGATATGAAAAGATAATAGAAAACAATCACCAAAAGAACGAACAGTAAACACGTGTAGAGGTATGAACGATCGGCTAATTCAAAAATGCCAACAAGTAAATAAAAATTCTTTGAAAAAGAAACTAATAATAAAAACACCAAAACGTTTAAAATCTTAATTGCATTTGAATATGAAAATTTTGGTTGGCGGTAAACAATTAAAGCTCTCGCTGAGCAAAGCCAAAATGCTGTGCTGCTTTTTAATGGTTTGTACAAAGCATTTGCGTGTGTTTGTAATAAATGCTTTTAGAAAAGTTTTGATATCACTGGAGTACACACATATTACATTGACTTGCCGTTATAATAGAGCGGCGGCAATTTTTTTGTGATGGGGTTTAATGAGCTCATACTGATAAGAACAAAAAATGACACTGAAGGTGGCACAACGCCGAAACCGGTTTGTCTCGAAACCAAATTTGACAAGGCATGACGAAAAATCATTCCAATATACATGATTTATCCACCCTGTCGGAAAATCAACAAAACAGAATAAAAAAGCAGTAAAATTGATTTTACTGTTTTTAAATATTCAAGACATGAGGGTAGTTGGCGTCTAATTTGGGCTCCGAAAAGAATTATGCACCAGAATCACATAGGCTATCCATAAAGTTATATAACTAGTCATATTCATTGATAGTTGTTGTGTACCTAATAAAAGTAGTTATTTAGCTAAAACAAACGTAAAACTCGCACTTCATCTATCTCTAATTTCACTTTTTACACTTTACCGTCTTTTTGCAATGGACGGCAGTATGGATGTTTGGAAATTTGATCACTTAAGGCGAATACTCATTTGATACAAAGCTAATGAAACATAAGCACAACTTAGGTGTGTAATTTACACAAAAATTACCCTTTTCTAACAGTTACGGGTGCTACTACAAGATCACCCGCCTTTCCAATTTCAGACAAACTACAAAAACCTCTCAAAATAATCTGTACCATAAATTTTATGACTAACGTATCTTATATATTGCAACGGGTGGGACAAGTTGCACTGGAAGCACATAATGTGTTAATGTTCAACTGACTGCTTCGCTTTGAATATTTATGTTATTTTTTTGATAAACCAAAAAAGAAATAAAATAATAGGACTGCTTGAGGATTTCTATCTGCTTCCTGTTTTTGATGCATTAAAAGACAATCATTTAATTTCTTTTTTCCCGTGGTATCTTTTTTGAAGCAGTATTGCGCACACAAAAAAAAATCTAAAATTCCTAATAAAAAAATTCAGATTGTGAGGCAAAATTCTTGAAATTTCAATTTTTTTTATAAAGCAACTACTAAATTATATTTTTGAGGCACTGGGTAGAAAAAGCTTTATATTACAATTTTGTGTTCGAAATTGATTTTTGAAACTATAGGCCTGATATGCGAAATTATATTTACACATGTTCTCTGCAAAGCAGCACAATAATCAATCACGAATGCCGCTGTGGTACAGTGCTGCCTTCCCATATAAAAAGTGGTCAAAAACTTAATAATGGGCGGATTCAATAAAAAGATAGTGGGTTGGATACACAGAGTTCAGTGCCACATTCATTTTTCTGCCCAACTTTTATATATTCATGAAAACAGCATGGCAAATTATTGGGGTTTCCATGTAAGGTAGGAAGCTGTAGATTTAAGTAGAACCTAAAGAATCTAAAGGGTAATACAACGAAACTTCTAACACAAAATCGTCAAATTTGTCAAATTGCACGCAAGTTATGTTATGAGAAATTATAATGAATCAATTGCACTTTAATAAAACTGTCATTTCCATTGAGAAACATTTAATTTACATACACATCGACACACACATGTCATTATTGAAAGTAATAAAGTAAGTTTAATGTGAAAAGTAATTTATTTTATTCCACAGAACAATATTCGTATGTTTATATTAAGGTGGTTCTTATAAATCAAACAAATAGTTTTTCCAGTATCACCCGTTTAGGCGTTTATATCTATTTCAAAAATACTACATACATATGTATATATTTTAGCCCCGATTAAGAGGTGTCGCATAATACTGTAGTTGAAGATAAGATATGGTTGACAACATTTAACCCTTTAAGCATTGTTTTTCAACAGTGGATCCACTTGAATGGCAGCGTTCTCAATAAAAATGGCAAAAGTATGACTCTCTAATTCGCCTCAAATGTAAGATTTCAGTGCATCATCTTCATGAAAATAAAATAAAACATATAAGTATAAATCAAAGTTTGGATACGAATTGAAGAATGTGAGCTATAAGGTTGGAGAATAATGAAAGTGATGTTGGATATAAACATGGGAATAACGATGAAAAAAAAGACTGGTAAAATCAACCAAAACCCGGGTCAATTCAAATTTCTGTCAATCTTTATCCATCGCCACAAGATGTTGAATCAACTGCGCACAAATCGTTGATTCGTAATTGACCATTTTAGTAGTCAAATGAACAAAAAAAGTTGTTGCGACAGCTTTGTATGAAAATACCTATGTTGCCTTATAAATATGTAAATAAATGTAAGGCGCGATAACCTCCGAAGAGATTTTAGGCCGAACTTCTCTTCCAATTTGCGTCGAGCTCCTTTTTAATTTTCCTTACAAATTGGCGGGTCGGGACCTACTTGTTTTACGCCGACTCCGAACGACATCTGCAAGGCATATGAGTTTTCACTGAGAGCTTTTCATGGCAGAAATACACTCGGAGTGCTTGCTGAACACTGCCGAGGTGCGACCCCGCTTAGAAAATTTTCTTCTAATTGGAAGTTTGTTTCTAAAATTTTGATGTTGCTTTGGGGGTGTGAACCCATGGTCTTCGGTGTGGTAGGCGGAGCACGCTACCATCACGCCACGGCGGCCGCCATATAAATACGTAAATATGTGAATAAATAAATACGCATGCTTGCTACATATACATACATATGAATATAGAAATGAAAATAGTAGTCAGTTGCAGCTCAGCTCATTCTCAATTTCTTCTCTCGCATGTAGTTGCACACTTGATTGTCTCGAACAAAACTTGTAGTATAAATGTTTGACGTAACATTTTAAAACGAGAACTTGTAAGTTATAGAAAAGTAAAGAATCAAATCGCGGGAAGGTAATTCACCACTGGAGTAACTTTACATGTAATTCGGCAAGTTTAATTCTCGTAACACTTTATTTTGAAACGATTCCAAAACAACTCAAACTTTTATGCTGCCGGAAACATCAACATTACAAAAGGATGTTTTTTATTATTTTATTAGATTCGTTCTCGTGAGTGAAAATTCATAAAAACTTGAACAAAATGTTACTAACTTTGGAAAAATCCTGTTCGTTCAAGCAAAACTTTTGCAACAAGAGGGCGCAATTTTGCATTTCGCTTGGACGAGAAGTAGCGAAATTGTACCCGATAGATAGGTGTCGGTATCTTATAAGTTTTTGCAGAGTAAATTCAAAAAAGGGTTTTTAGTTTTGTAAAACTAGTTTTTTGTTGTTTTCCCATTTTGTGTTTTTTCGATTTGATGGTTTTTTTTTATTTTGGTGTTTTTTTTTAAAGTGGCACCATCGTCATAAGTACAAAGTAGAGAGCGCAGTGAGCGTAAAATTCTCTTTGAAATTTCTCATGTATTGACAGTTGATCGTCGTTGAAATGACCTGTAAGATCAGTTGTGTTAACAGAAAAATCAGTTAGATTGATTAGGAATCTGTCAATTTTACAAAATTTTGTTAACTTCAGGTGACAATTTCTCTTTTGTTGAAATGACTAAACTAATTTGTTCGCTTGACAAAGAACTCGGTCGAATTAACCATAACTCGACCAATTTCACCGAATCTCCGTTAAGTCAAGAACAACAGAACCGATTTGTTGATTTTACTAGCACCATTTCTTTTAGTGTACTTTGTAACGAAGTTTAGGAAATTCATGTTTAATATGCACCTTCTATTAACGTTCGAATCGAGGAACTATCGAATAAATAACTCAAATTTTTAGTATGGCAAAATGTTCTTTATTTACAACAACTCTACTGTGGCAGTAGTCCTTCACAATCATGACATCAACCATCTTTTTTTTTAATGGACGTTGTGGCAGCCCGCTGCCCTCAAGTGGCCCACGCGATCGATTTACATATATATCTATATAATAACTTTTTTTTTGCCGAATCCTTGATGGGCAGCGGTTTGTCAAGCGTCGAGATCTGAGAGTGCTCAGCTACAGAAGAGATATCATCAGCCAAGCGTAATGCTTAAAGAGAACAGAGGCAATCGTTTTATACATTAATTATTAAGAGTGGTGAGAACAGTCTTTTTTATAGAAAAAAGGGAGTCCGAACTATCAAATGTGTTTTATGCGGCAGGTACTCACGAACGTACGTACCAAAAACGTGTCAGCTGACACGACCTATCTTATGAGTGTGCAATGTAAACGAAAACTCACCGACGTGCAACGCCCGTACGTACGTAGCCCGGAACGGAGAAATCAAAACAATTTTGATTTTTTCCGTAAGAACGTGTCAGCTGATCGCTCTCTCACTAGACAGAGTTGCCTAGTAAACTTTTGTGCGCTAATTTTTGACCGTTTGCAGTTTTATGCAAAAACACCTAATTAAAGTTTGAAAATTGTGAAAATAATTCGAAATAATAATGTAAAAGTGCAGATTATAAATATGTAATATATTTATTTAATATTAATTCCAGCCTTTTACAACATCAAAAATTAAATTGGAAAAAGTTGATGTTTCCATAAGCATGCATGCAAAATGGTCAATGGCAACAGTGCTTATCTGTAAACATTACACACACAAATGTGTTATGTACATGTACACAGACGCACACATTGATTTCTACGGGCTTGAGGGTTCGGTCAAACGTGCTTCGTACGACAAACGTCCGTACGTACGGCACACGTCGGTGGGTAATTGATGCTTTAGTGAGAGTTATAACCTTGGCATAAACGCCGAAAAGGTTAATATAGTTCGATATTCGTTCTACATTGTTTCAGCAGGAGAGGTTTGATGTGTCTCGAAGTCCGAGAGGAAACACAAAAGCTCACTTCATTCAAAAGGAATGGGCTTGAAATTGATCCATTTAAAAGTTTTGTCATAAATATTACACCAATCATTTCCCTTCGACTAGCAATAGTTGGAAGATTGATAACAGGCATGCTTAACCAACGAACCGATATCATTTCGTTACGATAATTAACGTTAATAAACGAAACAAAGTCATTTCGTTTCGTTTATTAACGTTAAGAACGTCAAATTAACGAAATGATTTTGTTTCGTTTTCTGCCATATCAAAACGAAGTCAAATCGTTTATGTTGATTATTAATTTCAAACTATGCTGGCAAAGCTGATTGATGGCGGAGTCATTAAAGGTGAAAGCATTAGCCAAGCTGATTGCAACTTTTCTCATGAATTTTGACAATACGAACATTTCTCAGAGTATTTTTGACATTACCACCAACGAATAACAAATTACATGGAGTTTGTGTGTATTTCCGCTCGCTGTTACCACCTTACGGCTTCACCATGGCTATAGCATTGCCAGCACAATTCAAACATAAAGTATCACGTTTTTGTTAACGTTTTTAACGTTAACGAAAGCTTTTTGTTTCGGTTAAAAAACGAGATACAATTTATCTTGATAATTTCTTTATCGATAATATTTCGAAGTGTTTCAACGGAAACGGTGGACATTTTTTGATAAACGATTAGCCTAACGTTAAGGTACATCCCTGATTGATAAGCTTTAATCGATTAGTGAAAGGTGGCGGTGATGGTAGCGTGCCCCACCTACCACATCGTATGCCCTGGGTTCACACCCCGGGCAAAGCAACATCAAAATTTTAGAAATAAGGTTTTTCAATTAGAAGAAAATTTTTCTAAGCGGGGTCGCCCCTCGGCAGTGTTTGGCAAGCGCTCCAGGTGTATTTCTGCCATGAAAAGGTCTCAGTGAAAACTCATCTGCCTTGCAGATGCCGTTCGGAGTCGGCATAAAAACATGTAGGTCCCGTCCGGCCAATTTGTACGGAAAATCAAGAGGAGCACGACGCAAATTGGAAGAGAAGCTCGGCCTTAGATCTCTTCGGAGGTTATCGCGCCTTACATTTATTTTCGTTTTAGAGGTATGGTTCCTTCGGCAAAGTTTCTTTTTTTGATCCCTAGAATATGATTTTTTGCGTCCCCACAAATCGACCCGGCCTAATATATAATATATATATATATATATATATAAGTAAAGGACTGAAGGTCCTTGAACAATAAAAAAATTAAAGGGCCAACTTGCCCTGAAATGAAAGACAGAAAAGTTAGATTTACAGTAATTTATTGAAATAGAACAAGCGGGTTAGTAGTCCACGATGCAACTGCCACTTTGATGCGCGCTGCTTCCTTATATAGAATTGTTGCTCTGCTGCCTTGGGGTGCGCAGTGTTTGGTACGCTGGCTTAGGCCCTAGCTTCTCACGGTTGACATGCACTGAGGGCATGTGCAAGTATTTCACAATCGTGTGAAACATTATTTGCTGACGCTACTGTCTGGCCCTGTTGGTATGATTCTTGTTGATCGTGTGAAACATAATTTGCTGACGCTACTGTCTGGCCCTGTTGGTATGATTCTTGTTGATGTGCAAGTATTTCACAATCGTGTGAAACATAATTTGCTGACGCTACTGTCTGGCCCTGTTGCTATGGGTCTTATTGCGTAAACATTAGTACGTGGTACTAATCATGAACTTGGTTTCCCACAGGTGTATATGGCGAAATATCATTGGCCTTGAATTGGGGTGTTGGGTTGCAAAATGGTATGACTGCAATTATGCTGATACAGCGGCACGCGTACAGGTAGAGTGTGGGAATGGAATGTGTTGGGTGCCGCAGCGTGTTAACTTATATATATCTATAATAACTTAATGCGAGTCTTTGATGGGCAGCGGTTTGTCAATTGTCTGAGACTGCTCAGCTATAGAAGAATATCATCAACCAAGCGTAATGCTTAAAGAGAACAGAAGCAATCGTTCTATACACTAATTATTAAGAGTGGTGAGAACAGTCTTTTTTTATAGAAAAAAGGGAGTCCGAGCTATCAAATGTATTTGAGTGGGAGTTATAATCTTGGACTAAACACCGAAAAGGTTCATTTTGTGCGAAATTCGTTCTACATTGTTTCAGCAGGAGAGCTTTGAAGTGTCTCGAAGTCAGAGAGGGAACACAAAAGCTCACTTCATTCAGAAGGAATGGGCTGGAAATTGATCCATTTAAAAGTTTTGTCATAAATATTACACCAAGCATTTCCCTTCGACTAGATAGATTTGGAAGATTGATAAGCTTTAATTGATTAGTATAAGGTGGAAGACTATATATGTATTGATTCGATACTGTCTGCATGGACTTGATAACGCGGATTCCAGATTACTGAGCCATATCTAATATTGGCCTAACTAATGTTGTAAAAAGTGCTTTAGTTACGTAAGGGTCGTTAAATTCTTTTGACCACCGTTTAACAAATGCAAAAACACCTTTGCCTTTATTCTCTGTAGCATTAATATGAAGGTTGAAACTAAGTTTGGAATCCATCATGACTCCCAAGTCAACAAAATTATTTACAATTTCGAGACTATAGTTGTTAATTGTATATGAAGCTGGCGGCGAAATTCTCCGAGAAAAACACATAACTTTACATTTTTTAAGATTGAGCGGCTTATAATTTACATTGCACCAGGTAACCAAGTGATTTAAATCCGTTTGAAGCAAGGAATGTTCCTCAACAGACGCGTATGATTTGAAGTTTGACATCGTCAGCGTACATCAAGATGTTTGAGTATTTTATTGTATTGGATAAATCGTTTATGAACAACAAGAACAGAATCGGACCAAGATGGCTGCCCTGAGGAACACCAGAAGTAGTGATGGAACGATATTTCGCTATTGGTGATTGCATCGCCGCTATTGACAAATCGCTAATAGCTATAGCTATTGCAATCCAAAAATATCAGGGATTGGCGATTTTCCTTCATTCGATTCTTTTGAATGGCAATCACCTCTGGCAGAATATCGCCAATAGCGATTATAGCGATTGGCGATTTTCCTTCCGCATGAAATTCTAATACTAATATTGATAGCGGGGATGCAATCATCGATAGTGAAATATCGTTCATCACTACTCAACTGTGTGCTTTACTTTCAGACTGAGTAAAAAAGTTTATTGGCGACAAAAAGGAATAATTTTCTCGAAAATTGGAAAAAATATACTTTTACAAAAGTCTGCCAGCTATTATCGAAAAATGGGGATAGTTGTCTTAAGAACTGCACAACGAAAAAAATTTCTCGTCAATAGATAGTGGTAAATAAGGGCGAAAAAAGTATGCTTTTTGTGCAGAGAAATTGTGGAAACGACGAACGGAACAAAGCAGACTTGTGCAACACCAATTTCGACGACGAAGTGGTGTGCAATAATTGCAAAAAATGGTTTGCAATGGGCGTGGAAGCACATCTGGATCCCAAATTGTTAAACTTTCGGTGAGGGCTAACCATAGGGAAGTCACCCTACATTCTGAAGGTCCACTTCGAGAAACAGTACTAAAATGTTACTCGTGTAGCGTACGTAATGTATATGAATTGAGATCAAGAATAATGGAAGCCACTTATAACTGATCGTTCGTTTTTTCCGTGGTTGGATAAGGTGCCTACCGAACAAGATCAGTGGCGTGCACGACAAATATCAGCAGCACAAATAAACAAATTAGAGGAATTATGGAAGGAAAATATCGATGCAACATTTCAGGATTTAGAGAAGCCAGGTATAGATACTGAACCATCACAAGTGCTATTGCGTTATGAAGATGGTTATCAATACGAGAAAGTTTTTGGTCCACTTGTGCGCCTAGAAACAGAATACGATAAATATTTAAAAGAATCGCAAACACAGGAGGGTATAGAAATAAGATGGGATGTTGGCCTAAACAAAGAAACAATAGCACATTTTACGCTTGCTAAAACTGATTCGGACATGAAACTAATGCATGTGTTATTCATAAGTTAATACTTCTAGGCTGTAGCAGTTAACAGTTTTATAAACTTTGTGTTTTTGATGGAAAAATAAAAGAATTATAGAAACATATATCACTCGTCTTATTGTAAACAGATTAACTCAAAATTTAAGTTTTTTGGGAGAATGCAATTCAAGCTTTGTCATATGGTTTGTATATGGTTGAATTCTCCGGCTAATTTCTATGGCACTGAAGTGGGTGGCTAATTTTCTGCTAAAGAATATTTTTATAATAGTTTGAAGAATTTGCTATATTTTTCCTCTATATTTTTCATTACAAATTGATTTACTTTACTATACAAATATTATGCAGCCAAATACAACTTTCAGAATAAATTCATACGGAGTATTTCTGAATACATCGGAGTAGTATAATATAGTAAATAAATCATGTTTTTATGGTATTACATATACAGATTTATTTCGGGTTGATTCATCTTACATTTAAAAATCAAAGCATTTTCAATTAGCAAAATTTATAAAACAAAGATGCATAGACATCTATTTCAGCTAGTTTCATCTCATTGAGTGTAATACGAGACTGAACATATTAGAATTTCACATTACATCAGTTTACTATAAAAAGTACATATTTTCGTCTTTTTATTCCAAGTTTGGTTCATATATTCTGTATACTGAATTAAATTAATGTATAACATTCAATCTACTCCGGTAAACAAACTTAAACATTCAATTTTTATATCCAATTATACAAATAATTGCAGATTCGCTTATCAAAGATAAATGAAAGCGATCGCCATAGCTGTAAATAATAGCCATATCTATATTCACGGATAGCTCAAAATCGCTGTATCGCCCATCATATCTTCTGTATAGAATCGCTTGTTAAAATAAAGCGATCGCTATAGCTATAAAAATAGCCGTGATTCAAAAATAGCCATATCTATTTTCACTGATAGCTCAAAATAGTCATATCGTCCATCACTAACCAGAAGAAACATTGATGACCCCAGAAAGATTATTTTTAAAGATTACTTTTTACGTACGATTACCAAGATACGAACAAATCCAACATATAAGACGGGGTTGAAACCCAAGTTGACCGAGCTTATAAATAAGTAATGGGTGTGATACTTTGTCGAAGGCTTTACTGAAATCGGTGTAAATTACATCGGTGTGAAGACTTTTTCTAAATCCATTAGAAACGTAAGTGGTAAATTCCAGTAAATTGGTGATCGTTAATTTGCCCTTACAGAATCCATGTTGCGAGCTTGCAATTATGGGGGAAATAGAGAAAGTTAGATAGTGGGTAACAATAGCTTCAAATAACTTTGGTATTGCGGATAACTTTGCTATGCCCCGGTAGTTTTCTTTGCAGACCTGCTTTCATTTTTATGGAGCGGGATAAGAAAAGATTCCTTCCACATTTTTGGGAAAACACCATATATTAAAGATAAATTAAATAAATCTGTTAGCGGCTGATATATGTAGCAGCAAATTTTTTTAAGAAAGTGTGTCGGGATCCTGTCAGGGCCGTATGTATATGATACTTTTAAAGTTTTTAAATAATATAATACATCTTCTGAGGATATAAATGGCGCTCTGATTGAATTACATGTATCAAGATGGTATGGGTATTCATTAGGCGAAACGTTGGTCTCAATAGAGTAATTTGATTTGAAAAATTTCGCAAAGAAGCCGGCAATCTCTTGATCATCGCTGGAAATATTATCTTTCTGGAAATATAATTTCATGGATGATGGAAACCATTTCACCCTGCGTTTAGAGTTTACGAATCCGTAAAATGCTTTCGGATTGCAAATTATATTTCTTTTAATTTTACAAAAGATAACATTTGTAACACTTTTTGTTCAATTGAAAATACTTATGGCGTAGTATTGAGTACTGTAAGTAATGGGTATGTAAACCCGTATTCTTAAACAACTTGAAAGACCGAGACTTTTTATTTTTTAATATTTACTGCTCTTTAGTGAACCATACTTGGCTTGTATCGCTTAGGTACGTATTTTTCCAAAAGACAGTAAATGGTGTTGTAAAAGTGAGAACCGCTTTGCTCCACGTCAGCATTAAATATTGGGTCACACATCGTGATCTATTCACGATTTAATTTTTTGAAATTGGCCTTCGCAAAGTCAAAGCGATAACTGCAGTTGAATCGTTTATTATCGCGGTTACAAGCATTACTTAACATTTCGTAAACTATTTTGAGGGAAGGGTGGTGAACATCTTCAGGTTCAATAAATGTAATGTGGAACCAACGCCCTTTAATACCCCTTGAAATATTAAACTTTTTCATATTTGAGGGGCCACACCAAAACGCAGCATTTCCAGGGTGAGAAAAAATTCAAGCAACTCAATTGCCAAAAATCAGAAAAAATGTTAAGCGCCTCGGGATTAACATTTTATGATACTAAGATTTTATGAGCTACAAAACTGCACACTCGAAATAATTCTAAAAAATTTTAATGAAAATTTAAAAAACTGTTTAATTATTCGAACGGAGATTTCGGCAATCGTAATGAAAAGAGGCGTCAGTAGCTACTACGCGTGAAGTTCGATGTGTGAACATACCGGCGAACATCTAGAAAACTAATATTTTTACATTAACTAGAGTCTAATTCTCCATTAATTGTGATACAGGTTATCCTGGTGCTCAGAAAATGTTGTTCACATCCCTTGATATTTGTATGAAAATTCCGTAATTGTATCTTATATTATCTTATATTAGGATGGTAATGGAACTGAAGGTGGAGTTGCCTTGCAGCGGGATGCCATCGAAAAGGGGTTAGATAGACTTTTTCTCTATCCAAGGTAAGACCTTATGATTGTACACCCGATTACAAACTAATTTGGTACCAACGATCGTGCCCTGAAGTATTTGGGCTAAGAACATGGAGCTGATCGTTGGGCCGCTGATCACGCAATAAGATCCGTGTGTTTGACACCGTTGCGTTGAGTCTAAGAGGCAGGTACTCACGTTAAGCCTATATATAAAATAGTACTTTTAATAGTTGAATCTACTCCGTTTCCCGCTTGATTAAAAAAAAAGAATTTCCGGTTTAAAAATTGTGCCTTAATTATCTAGCAAAACGTATGAAATGTAACGGTTACGAAAAGTAAATATAAGCAAAATGATAAGCTATATTTCAACTTTAATGTCTAAGAAAGATTTTAGTTATAAGTCGTTAAAAGATGGACAAATTAGACTAGTGATAAACAACATAGATTCTTATAGGAAAGTTAGCTAGCAAGATAAATTATCATACCTATCAACCGAAACAAGAAAGGTCATATAGAGTAGTATTAAAGGGATTATACTATTCTACTCCTATTGAAGAAATAAAAACTGAAATTTCTAATTTAGGACATAAAGTAAGAAATGTATACAATATAAAAAGTAGAGTAACTAAACAGCCTTTGTCAATATTTTTTTGTTGACTTGGAGCCAAGCGCAAACAACAAAGAATTGTTAAGGTAGAGCCACCTAAGCAAACAAATTAAATGGTTCAATGCTACAGATGCCAAGAATTTGGTCATACTAAGGCTTATTGTAGAAAACCTTATAAATGTGTGAAATGTGGACTAATGCATTCAACTGCAGAATACACAAAACCAAAAGACACTTTACCAACGTGTGCACATTGCCAACACCACACTGCGAATTACAAAGGCTGCATAGTGTATCAACAACTCACTAGAAATAAGCCGCTATCTACCAACCGCACAAAAGAGAGTGTAAACATAAATTTACAAAATAATAATAACTCCACAAATCCTAGCTACAATCAACAGTCATACTCTAGCGTTTTAATAGGTAGAGAAAATAACATTGAGGCAAATGGACAAAAAACCATGGAAAATATTGAGCGCTTAATATCCAAGCAAATTGAATTGACAAATACATTAATTAGCATGATGTCAATACTTATTAACAAACTATGCAAGTAGATTTAAGAATAGCAATATGGAATGCCAATGGTTTAGCACGTCACACACTGCAAACTGAAATATTTTTAAATGACAATTTTATTGATATAATGTTAATTTCAGAAACACATTTTACAAAAAAAATATTTTTTAAAATTAAAAACTACGACATTGTCGCCACTAATCATACCAGCAATAGGGCTCACGCTGGTTGTGCTGTCCTAGTAAAATCAAACATGAAGTATGATATACTTGAACCATTTAAAACGCTGTCAATACAAGCTGCCGGGATTAAAATAAAATGTAATAATATTGATTTACATAAATCGTTAGCTTAATGTGAAAATGTGATAAGTCACTTTTTTTGAAAAATTGTATTTTAATGCAGTTTAAAACTGAATTCAAAATACATCGATCACAAGAAAAAAATATTTTAATTTTTAATTTTTACGTGCTGTTTGCAATGATGTGTAAATGTGCTAAGTCGTCAGCTGTTCAAAAAAATGTGCTAAGTCAACCAGTCAATAATATCAATCTGAATTTCTTTGTGCGCGCATTTTATTTATTTTTTAATTCAATCAGTCTAAATGTACATGCTTTGTTGTTGTTGTTGCATTAACGATAAAGACACTCCCCGAAGGCTTTGGGCCGATGTTGATGGTCCTTTGCCGCATATAGAACCGGTACGTTCCGGTAACAAAGCACTATTAAGGTACTAGTCCGACCATCTCGGGAACGATTTATATGACCACGTTAAACCTTCTCGGCCATGCCGTCCTCCCCACCCCCTAGTTCCATGAGGAACTTGGGGTCGCCAGAGCCTCGACTGTCAATGAAAAAGAATTCGCAACAGATAGGTGATGTTGGAAATTGGGTTGGAGAAGCTATATATTGCGCCGGGAACCCCTGGAGAGGGTTGCCTACACAACCCCTTGAAATTGGATTCACCCAATTGAGACACACCTTTGGTGTTTGATAAATGCTTTGCGCTGACCATAATCTACTTCAATCCTTACATGTCGATAACCACATGCTTTCTTACAGACTAGTTAAAAATAGAAAACAATTCAAGCTTAAACTTATATAAGCTGCTTATTAAAATTAAGAACACTACTGAATCGATTTGCTAGATGTATAGTCCTAGTTATAGGTTCATTCATAGCATAATTCGTTTTATGAGTTATTTCGATAAATAATCTATTATGCCGAATATCACGCATTGGAATATTTGGAATGAACAAATTAGATAAATCAGAGCAATTCGTGCTAACGTTTATTACATTATAGGCAAGCATGAGTGAGATTCAAGTTGTTCTGTCATGCAAAGCCTGAAGACCAAGCAATTTGCACCTGCTGGTATATGATGGGAGGCCGTCTGGCCAGTGAAGCATACGTAAAGCAATTTTTGTAAAAAATTTTTTAACTCTCTCAATTTTATAGGAGTTATATTCATAGAGAGGATTCCATATTATTGAGCAATATTCAAGACGACTTCTGACCAAGGATATATAAAGTGCCTTCAACGTCATAGGGTCCTTAAAGTCACTGGTGTTACGTCTACTGAACCCAACCATTGCAACAAATTTTGAAACAACGAAGCCAATGGTACTAGAAAAAGAGAGTCTGGAGTTAAAAATAATACTCAAGTCTTTACTGTCTTGACAACGATTAAGTGATTTAGTATTCAATTTTTAGATAAAGTATGTGGCAGTTGTCTTTTTGGAATAAGACACAACACAGCATTTGTTTGAATTTAAATATAAATTATTGTCTGCGCACCATCCGGCAAAAGAGTCCAGATCAGAACCGTTAGAAATAGTTTGGCAATTAAATAGTATTTTTTGTGAAATATATAGTTTTAGTGTTTTATTTCAATCATTAAAGGTGAGGAGTGATGGGAAAACATACTGAGTAAAAAGTGCTAAGTCAGGAGAAAAAATTTGTTATGAGTGCGGAAATTGTGCTAAGTCATAAAATAGCTGCTAGGTTGGCATACATGATTTTTATTTATCTTTTTCAAAGCTTCTACACTCAAATGTATTGCAACTAAGGTATCCTCATTCACAGTTTTGGAAATAGAAGGTTATTTCAAAAGTTATTCATTTTTTTTCGTCTCACAACTCCTGAATACGAACATTTCTTTAATTCACTTGGCAGCAGATTTCTGGTAGGCGGTGATTATAATGCTAAACATCCCTGGTGGGGTTCACGTATTCCCAACCCGAAAGGAAGAGAACTTTATAAGTGCATTGTAAAAAATAATTTTAAAACTCTATCCAATGGTGAGCCTACTTATTGGCCAAGTGGTCCACAAAAAATTCCTGATCTGCTAGACTTTGCAGTATATAATGGTATCCAAACACCACTACTAGACATTGCTAGTTCTGAAGAACTAAGCTCATACCACTCGCCAATTATTATAAACTATAGTACATAGTTGTTAATACGAAACAACGTAGATATACTACATTAAATAACAAAAACCAAATCAATATATTTCAAGACCGGATAACAGTAAAATGTGAAACTTAAGACATCAATTAAAAGCTCAGAAGAACTCGACCTTGCAGTTGCAAAGTTTACCTCATTACTACATGAAGCAGCTTTGACATCTTCCCAAAATAATCGCACTAACGACATAACTAGATCTCGTGCTTTTATGCATGTATCTGCAGACATCAGAGCATTGATTCGATACAAGAGAAGGTTACGAAAGAAGTGGCAAAATAGTAGAAACCCCATGGATAAGACTTTACTAAATAGGGCTACAAGTGAACTTAAAGAAAGATTGAAGGACTTCAGAAATAAATCAATCTCAGAGTATATTGAAAATTTAAATGATAATAACAACGATGATAATAAAATATGGAAAGCTACAAAATATCTGAAACGCCCAAAAAAGAGAAATGTACCTTTGAAAGATCTATATGGCTTATGGTGTAGAACTGATAAGAGCAAGGCTAATGCATATGCGAAATATTTGGAAAATACTTCACACCCTTTACAATTGGTAATAGCAACCGATAATGAATTGTGAGCGTCAATTATCATTGCCAATCAAACATATTACACCTAAAGAAATCCGCAATGAAATCGAAAAGCTTGACAAAAACAAATCTCCAGAATATGACAAAATCGATGATTAAGTAGCTAAGTGCTTACCAAAAAATGTATTATGTTTTTGACACTAATATACAATTCTATATTAAGGTTAAACCATTTCCCTACACAGGAGAAATGTCCGGAAATTGTTATGGTTTCCAAACCAAATAAACCAGAAAAACGATATAACCTCGTATAGGTCCATCAGTTTACTGGCACTATTCTCAAAAATATTTGAGAGAATATTTCTACGAAGAATTTCGCCAATACTAAAAGAAAATAACGTAATACCTGAACACCAATTTGGCTTTCGGCGATATCATGGTACACCTGAACAATGCCACCGAGTTGTAAATTTCATTGTTGACTCATTAGAACGGAAAGAATATTGTTCAGCAGTTTTTCTGGACATACAACAAGCGTTTGATAAAGTTTGGCATCATGGTCTGCTATATAAACTGAAAAAGTCTTCTCATCAATCTATTTACTCCTCAAGTCGTATCTCACTAACAGATCATTTTATGTGAAAGTAAATGATGAAACCTCTACAATAACAAATATCAAATCTGGTGTACCGCAAGAAAGTGTACTCGGCCTCTTCTTTATACCATTTTTAGATCAGACATGCCTGAAACTGAAAACGTATTTATTGCTACATATGCTGATGATACCGCGTTACTCGCATCAAATCAGTCTCCAATCGAAGCTACGAACTTAGTGCAGAAAGAACTAGAGGAGATTCAGGTTTGGTAAACCATTGGAAAATGAAGGTCAATACAAACAAATCTGTACATGTTCCTATTTACATTAAGGCGAAATGATTGCCCCCTTGTCGGATGAATGGAAATACGATTCCAAAACGTGACAGCGTAAAATATTTAGGATTGAATTTAGATAAGCGACTAAATGGAAATGTCATATTCAAGCCAAAAATCAACAATTGAAAAATAAAACTAAAAAACTATATTGGTTACTTGGGCGTAATTCAAGTCTATACCTCGAGACCAAACTTTTATTATATAAAGCTTTATTAAAGCCAGTATGGACTTATGGCATACAGCTTTGGGGCACAGCCTCTACCTCAAATATAGAAATCTTACAAAGGTATCAGTATAAAACTTTAAGACTAATTGCAAATGCCCCCTGCACCTGAATATTCTTTTTATAAAAAATGAAATTAAAAGAAACAGTACAGCGTATTAACGCAGAATCAGCTATCATGACAACCCAATGGCAATCACATTACTCGATGAAAGTAATGTAATCATCAGACTCAAAAGACTGCATTTTTTAGACCTACCCTTCAGAAATTAATGGAAAGAGTTCACAAAAACAAAAAACACAAAAAATAAAAAAAATAAAGTTACAAAATTTGCTAAGCTTTTGTACGATACCAAAACAACATAAGTATGTATATTGTAACGAATTTACTTGCAAATCCTCTTATTTGCAATTCTCTGCTAAGTTCGAATCACTAAACTGTTGAATAAATAACTCCAATTTGTAATAATGCAAAATGGCCTTTATTAAAGTACTTCACAATACACTCAACTGTGCAACGAATAGCTTGCTTAATAACCACACTGATTGATAGCTCAATGAAACTCTACTATTCAAAATAATACTGCTATTGCTCGCTAGATATCGTCTTAATCGCAACTGCTTGACAACTCAAATCAAACTGAAATTACTTCTTACTCGCCTGCGCCACTTTTATAGTTTACGCTGCATACATCTAGGCTCTTCTATTTCCAGAAGTTACTAGTTAGTTTCGGCTACAAAATCGCCAGCCACAACTACGTGCACAAATTATTGCTCTCTCTTGTGACAACTCAGATAAGATATATGCATGTATTTGTGCATTGCCGCTCCGATGTTCGTATACGTACATATGTGTAGACGCAATTATTTATTCGTTTATGTAGATACATAATGATTGAATTATTGATGTGCATTCACGTCGCTGGTTAGCATCGGCTTAGAGACGATAGCATTGCTCAGTGCTACTAACATTCGTTACACTGCCCTCCACCTAAGTCTGGTCGTCCCGATCAGACAAATCTCTCAATCTAAACGCTGCTAGCATCGCCAAATGTACCACTCTTCTATTTCGTGATTTCCCAATTGCTTGTATGCGGTAGATGATATCACTTATCTTCTTCACAACCTTGTACGGGCCTTCCCAACTGCACCGAAATTTGGATGGAACACCTTTTCGCCGGTGAGGGTTGTATAACAGTACCAAATTTCCCTCCCGGAAACCTTGCGAATTATTTTCCTTGTCGTACCTGTGTTTCATCTTACTACTCATTATTCTGGATAGTTCCCTCGCACTCTGTTGCTCGGCCAATGAAGAACTACTTCGCAGAGCTTGCGCTGGACGGATTTGCTTTGCATAATCAGTATCGTTCCGACGCTTCACAACAGTAGTGTGCCTTGGCTTGAAACCACCCTTGCATTCTTTCTTCGTTTTAGTACGTCCGTTAGGGCTTTTCAATGCCAGTGTTTCGCTCACAGGTACCTTCAGCTTTGATTGGTTTGGCCCATTTGTTCCATCAACCTTTACCTTTGAATTTCGTGGCCTTCGTCGAGTCTTCTCCACCAGTACCCGATTACTGCTGAACCCTTTTTCCAAACTAAAGTTAAGCGGCACATCTTGGTTCTCATAACGTATCACCCTTCTATGCATATCGATCTTGATGTCATGGTCAACCAAGAAATCCACTCCCAATATAACTTCATCAACAATCTCCGCCACAACAAATTTGTGTAGAACCATGACCTTCCCAATCAATACTTCACATATCACTTCTCCCTGAACTTGGTTATACTCGCCAGTGACCGTACGCAACTTTGCTCCAGGTAACGGTTTTACTCTCCTGTTGACCAAGTCAGATCGGATCAAGGAATGAGATGCGCCCGTATCTACAGTCAGTACACGTTCTTTACCATCCACATTCCCTCTGACGGTAAGACTGCTTGATTTCCTTCCCATTTGCGACACAGATATCACGGGACATTCAATAGCCGGGGCAAGTTTTCGTTCTTTACATTCGACACGCTCTTGCTCATTTCCGCCAGCTTTGCGTTTACGGCCACCCACATTGTTGGAACTATTAGGACCAAGATCGCAATGACGTGCAATGTGACCTGGGTTGCCGCACTTAAAACATTTAATAACTCTGGCATTCTTCTGTTGAGATCCCTTCAGTGCTTCCAAAATTGTGTCTACCCACTCTGGCCTTTCTACTTCCACACGATGAGCTTTGTATGCTGGTTTACTCAATAATGACGCCGTTTCCTGAGTCAATGCATGGGATACCGTTTCAGAAAATGTTTGCTTTGGGTTCGCGTATGTGGCTCGCTTCGTTTCGACGTCCCGTATGCCATTTATAAAGCTTTGAATCTTAACTCTTTCCGTGTATTCCACGGGTGCGTCCGCATTTGCAAGATGAGCCAATCTTTCAATATCTGAAGCAAACTCCTGCAATGTCTCATTTGCTTTTTGGTAGCGGTTTTGCAACTCAATTTGGAATATCTGTTTCCTATGCTCGCTTCCATAACGTCGTTCTACAGCAGCCATCAATGTTTCATAACTGTTCCGTTCGTACTCTGGAATCGTCTGTAAGATTTCCGCTGCCTGCCCTTTCAATGCCACGAACAGTGCAGCAACTTTATCTTCCGCATTCCAGTTGTTCACTGCTGCGGTCTTCTCAAACTGTAGCTTGAAAACCTGGAAAGGAACAGAACCGTCAAAGGATGGTGTTTTTACCTTTGGATTACTCGCTGAAACTGCTGGGCGATTCATTTGCAACTCCTGTATACGACCTCTCAAAGCTTCTATCTCGGCATCAATTTTGTCCTCGAGCTGCACAATTTTTGTATCCTGTGCTTCCAGCTTTGATGTTACCCTTATCTCCTGTGCCTCCAGCTGCGAGGATATGCGGGCCTCCTGTGCTTTCAACTGCTCAGCGAACTGAGATGTCATATATGTCTTTTGCTCTTCCAGTTGAGTTTCCATCTTGGATGTAATCTGTGTCGACATTTCTGACATACGCGTTTCTTGTGCTTCAATCTTCGATGTTATGCGTGTCTCCTGCGATTCCAGTTGAGATGACATTTGTGACGACATTTCTGAAATGCGTGCCTCCTGTGCTTCCATCTTGGATGTTACTGTCGATGTTTGAGCAGTTATTGCAGCCAATATCATGTTCAAGTCTGTGCTCGTAACTGTCTGGGATGTTTCGTTTTTCTCTTCAATTTTGTTGTTGTCTCGTCCCCATCAGGATAAAAGACAAACTCGTCCACATCAATTCCTTGCGATTCCATTACCTCTCGTAGCCGTGCTTGAAGTTCGATCTTATTGCCAGTTGTATTTAATCCACGGTTCTCCAACTCCTTTTTCAGTTGCTGGATCTTCAATTCACTGAACTTTGCCATGTCCTTGTTGTCTGCTGGAATTTATTCAACAATTCCTCTTCTGACACCAATTGTAACGAATTTACTTGCAAATCCTCTTATTTGCAATTCTCTGCTAAGTTCGAATCACTAAACTGTTGAATAAATAACTCCAATTTGTAATAATGCAAAATGGCCTTTATTAAAGTACTTCACAATACACTCAACTGTGCAACGAATAGCTTGCTTAATAACCACACTGATTGATAGCTCAATGAAACTCTACTATTCAAAATAATACTGCTATTGCTCGCTAGATATCGTCTTAATCGCAACTGCTTGACAACTCAAATCAAACTGAAATTACTTCTTACTCGCCTGCGCCACTTTTATAGTTTACGCTGCATACATCTAGGCTCTTCTATTTCCAGAAGTTACTAGTTAGTTTCGGCTACAAAATCGCCAGCCACAACTACGTGCACAAATTATTGCTCTCTCTTGTGACAACTCAGATAAGATATATGCATGTATTTGTGCATTGCCGCTCCGATGTTCGTATACGTACATATGTGTAGACGCAATTATTTATTCGTTTATGTAGATACATAATGATTGAATTATTGATGTGCATTCACGTCGCTGGTTAGCATCGGCTTAGAGACGATAGCATTGCTCAGTGCTACTAACATTCGTTACAATATTATTATTGACCTCACTGGAGATCAATAATATAAGTCAAATTTCAAAAATGTTAAATAATTTGCTTATTGTTCTTAGAATAGATTGCAAATATAAATATGTTAAATAAAAAAAACAAAAGAATTATAACGGAGTAGCCTTACGTGAAAGTTTTTGGATAGTGCAGGATGCAATTTATTTATTTGCTCAGAGGTGTCCGATTTGGTGGAAACTCTCATAAGCACGTCTATATCAGCGGGCATCCGGCCACACTTACCATATAAATTTCGCATACCCTTAAGTAGAATTGCGTCATCGCGCGTATTGCTACAACAGTATTAAATTTCGCTTGAGGGTCGAAAATTCGGAAACATATCAGCTCCACTGGACAGTAACCATAGCTTACGTGGTAAATATATGCCCAGTTTACGTCAACTTGTCTACACAATGAAATACAAAATTTGCATTCAAAATAATTTGAAAAAAAAATGAGCTGAACGCCATTGCAGTGTAATTAAAATTCATTATTGCAATTGAAGTACATATTATACATGTTGAATGTACATTATATGTCCCATATATGTAAGTACATACTCGAACATATTTATTGTATTATAATACTAAATAAAACTAGTAAGGAAGGCTAAGTTCGGGTGTAACCGAACATTACATACTCAGTTGAGAGCTATGGAGACAAAATAAGGGTAAATCACCATGTAGGAAAATGAACCTAGGGTAACCCTGGAATGTGTTGTTTGTACGATATGGGTATCAAATGAAAGGTGTTAATGAATATTTTAAAAGGGCGTGGGCCTTAGTTCTCTAGGTGGACGCCTTTTCGAGATATCGCCATAAAGGTGGACCAAGGGTGACTCTAGAATTTGTTTGTACGATATGGGTATGAAAAGAAAGGTCTTAATGAGTTTTTAAAAGGGCGTTGGCCTCAGTTCTATAGGTGGACGCCTTTTCGAGATATCGCCACAAAGGTAGACTAGGGGTGACTCTAGAATTTGTTTGTACGGTATGGGTATCAAATGAAAGGTGTTAATGAGTATTTTAAAAGGGAGTGGGCCTTAATTCTATAGGCGGACGGCTTTTCGAGATATCGCCATAAAGGTGGACCAGGGGTGACTCTAAAATTTGTTTGTACGATATGGGTATCAAATGAAAGGTGCTAATGAGTATTTTAAAAGGGAGTGGGCCTTAGTTCTATAGGTGGACGCATTTTCGAGATATCGCCATAAAGGTGGACCAGGGGTGACTCTAAAATTTGTTTGTACGATATGGGTATCAAATGAAAGGTGTTAATGAGTATTTTAAAAGGGAGTGGGCCATAGCTCTATAGGTGGACGCCTTTTCGGGATATTGTTATAAAGGTGGACCAGGGGTCACTCTAGAATGCGTTTGTACAATATGGGTGTCAAACGAAAGTTGTTAATGAGTGTTTTAAAAGGGAGTGGGCCTTAGTTCTATGGGTGGACGCCTTTTCGAGATATTGCCATAAAGGTGGACCAGGGGTGATTCTAGAATTTGTTTGTACGATATGGGTATGAAATGAAAGGTGTTAATTAGTATTTTAAAAGGGAGTGGGCCTTAGTTCTATGGGTGGACGCCTTTTCCAGATATCGCCATAAAGGTGGACCAGGGGTGACTCTAGAATTTGTTTGTACGATATGGGTATCAAATAAAAGGTGTTAATGAGTATTTTAAAAGGGAGTGGGCCTTAATTTTATAGGTGGACGCCTTTTCGAGATATCGCCATAAAGGTGGACCAGGGATGACTCTAGAATGCGTTTATACGATATGGGTATCAAATGAAAGGTGTTAATGAGTATTTTAAAAAGGAGTGGGCCTTAGTTCTATGGGTGGACGGCTTTTCGAAATATCGATATAAAGGTGGACCAGGGGTGACTCTAGAATTTGTTTGTACGATATGGGTATCAAATGAAAGGTGTTAATGAGTACTTTAAAAGGGATTGGGCCTTAGTTCTATAGGTGGACGCCTTTTCGAGATATCGCCATAAAGGTGGACCAGGGGTGACTTTAGAATTTGTTTACGATATGGGTATCAAATGAAAGGTGTTAATGAGTATTTTAAAAGGGAGTGGGCCTTAGTTCTATATTTCGATATATCGCCATAAAGGGGGACCAGGGGTGACTCTATAATGTGTTTGTACAATATGGGTGTCAAATTAAAGGTATTAATAAGAATTTTAAAAGGGAGTTGTGGTAGTTGTATATGTGAAGGCGTTTTCGAGATTTCGACCAAAATGTGGACCAGGGTGACCCAGAACATAATCTGTCGGGTACCGCTAATTTATTTATATATGTAATACCACGAACAGTATTCCTGCCATGATTCTAAGGGCTTTCGATTTCGCCCTGCAGAACTTTTTCATTTTCTTCTACTTAATATGGTAGGTGTCACCCATTTTACAAAGTTTTTTTCTAAAGTTATATTTTGCGTCAATAAACCAATGCAATTACCATGTTTCATCCCTTTTTTCGTATTTGGTATAGAATTATGGCATTTTTTTAATTTTTCGTATTTTTAGAAATCGAAAAAGTGGGCGTGGTCATAGTCGGATTTCGGCCATTTTTTTATTTTTTTTGAGTTTAGTAAAGATATATCGATTTTTGCTCAAGTTATCGTGTTAACGGCCGAGCGGAAGGACAGACGATCTACTGTGTATAAAAACTGGGCGTGGCTTCAACCGATTTCGCCCTTTTTCACAGAAAACAGTTATCGTCTAGATTCTAAGCGCCTACCAAATTTCACAAGGGTTGGTAAATATTTGTTCGACTTATGGCATTAAATGTATCCTAGATAAATCAAATGAAAAAGGGCGGAGCCACGCCCATTTTGAAATTTTCTTTTGTTTTTGTATTTTGTTGCACCATATCATTACTGGAGTTGAATGTTGACATAATTTACTTATATACTGTAAAGATATTAAATTTTTTGTAAAAATTTCACTTTAAAAAAAATTTTTTTTTAAGTGGGCGTGGTCGTTCTCCGATTTTGCTAATTTTTATTAAGCATACATATAGTAATACAAGTAACGTTCCTGCCAAATTTCATCATGATATCTTCAACGAATGCCAAATTACAGCTTGCAAAACTTCTAAATTACCTTCTTTTAAAAGTGGGCGGTGTCACGCCCATTGTCCAAAATTTTACTTATTTTCTATTCTGCGTCATAAGTTCAACCCACGTACCAAGTTTCATCGCTTTATCCGCCTTTGGTAATGAATTATCGCACTTTTTCGATTTTTCGAAATTTTCGATATCGAAAAAGTGGGCGTGGTTATCGTCCGATATCGTTCATTTTAAATAGCGATCTGAGATGAGTGCCCAGGAACCTACATACCAAATTTCGTCAAGATACCTCAAAATTTACTCAAGTTATCGTGTTAACGGACGGACGGACGGACGGACGTGGCTCAATCAAATTTTTTTTCGATACTGATGATTTTGATATATGGAAGTCTATATCTATCTCGATTCCTTTATACCTGTACAACCAACCGTTATCCAATCAAAGTTAATATACTCTGTGAGCTCTGCTCAACTGAGTATAAAAAATAATAATAATAAATACAATATATATAATATGCACTGAAGATTATAGATAATATGCCAAAGTCCATATTAGCCAGATATGGCAAAGTGCGATAAGCGATTTTGTTAATAGCTGAAAATTTCAGTTGGCCGTAAATGTGCTCTTTTATCTTACACTCGAAGCCGAGTAGCTCATTTTAAAAACTTACAGCAACAAAGTATGTATTAAAAAAAACGTAGGTCACTCAAAAACTCAGCAGGAATTAAAATGAAAAAGTTTAAGCTTGGCCTTCAAGCCCAATCTCACAAGCTCATTTTATGTATATATATTCTGTGACCACGGGTTAAGAACACTGTATGCAACTAGATCTAGATAGATGTGGATCGCCTGTTTGAAAATTGATATAATATAGAGACTCAAAGGGGATACGTTTAAATTGAATCTTCGACTCCTAAAGTCCCTAAAGATACCATCCCAGCATTTTTGATCCAAAAAAACCGTTTTTGTTAAAGATTATTGAACGCCTAAAACGGCGATGCACTGTATGAAAAGCGGTTCCATTAGTTTTTTGAGTCAGAACTGCAAACCAGTCCATACCACAGTTTTTTTCGGCCTCCGTCCCTCGTTGTAAGTCAGAAACTGTTCATGAGAATTTACAATTTTAAACTCAACTTTTGAGAATTAGATTTTGCAACATAAAACCCTCATAAGCCACGTCTTTTGTTTAAGCCATTTTAGAATTCATCACAAGCATTTGAGTTGTCGCAATTAAGGTATGTAACCAACCTTTTCAACTGGAAGGTGACCCCAGCGGGTTATGGGGCTTAGAATATTGCTGCGATAAGCATGCCTATCGTAAGAAGCCACTAAAATACTCAGACCCGGGTTCCAGCAGTTTAAAAGATCTTTCCTGAGGCGTCAGGCTAACACCGCTTCGCATTCCAAAAAATGCTGGTATAACTACAACGATAACATGTTACAAGATAACATAGGTTGCCATAGCAGCAAGGACAGTGTATCCAGTGTAGGACAGCAAAAGAAGCAGATAAGTATTCAGGCAATAGGTGCCAATAAACACAATCGATTGTGATAACAAACTAGTCAGGAAATCATGCCACAATGGCGTCTATAAAATCAACGAAAGCAAAGATTGGTTTTAACTAGTGGAATAGTGTAGGCCAAAAGTCCGTGAACAAATAACATCAAACTAATTTTCTGAAACGGAGACAAGGGTTTGCTAATCCGAGAATATTCCATATGCTTTGCAGATGGCGTCTGGAGTTGGCAGTTATCCATAAGTGGTGTACATAATTAAGCCTTATGCACCCGTAAACTATTATTATAAGCCATTCCACGATAGCTCTTGCAGGACCTTCCTTATCCTAGATCGAAGTGCTCATCTGTATCCGGATGTAGTTCAAGGCTCATTTTGTACTCTTTGAATTATAGAGCTTTTTGCAGTTCTTATTCTTAAGTTTCTAGTTTTATGGACTTCATAATTACACAGCCCAATTCTAAACAAACATTTTTTGCGATTTTTTCCCCTTCTTCCATTCCTCGTATTCTAAATAAAAAATCTTTGTGAATTTTTTCACTTCCTACTTAATTAACTGACCGTTTAAACGGTTATGGCCGCCCAACAAGGCGCGTCAGTCGCTTCTTCGCTCTGCCAACTGGCGCAAATTCGTCACACCAATGGAGTTTAAATCGTTTTCTATCTGGTCCTTCCAGCGGAGTGGCGGCCACCCTCTTCTTCTGCCTCTAAAGGCGGGCTCCGATAAAAATACTTTCTTAGTCGGAGTGTCATCTTTTGTTCATTTTTTATTCTGAACAATGTTTGAAAAAGGAAAACTCCTTTAAGGGAAAGTACGTATTATTAATGTGATTTAACGGGAGATTTCTCTGACATTTTTAAGAAATTTTTTCACATGCCAAATTAAGGGAAATGCACAAAATAGTTAAAGTAGACTTGTCTTTTACAAAAAAACACTCATTTGTACAAATTTGTGCTAAAATACATTCATATTCTAGCCTAATACTCTTTATTTCAAGCGTATAAATAAGCAACAGAAGAGCTCTTAGTAAATTTGATGCCCCATTCCAGAAATTTGTGCAAGGATTTTTTAAGAAGGTTTAACGAGATTTGGCGTATGACGAAAGAGCAATTGAACTCGACATGGCCGCCAGAAAATTGAAGAAGAAGGCAACTCCAGCAGATTTGTGTTTTGCTCAGTCTTCTTCTACCGCTCCTCTGTTTGATGTTGCTGTGGCACCAATTCATTCCTCATTTCGTCCGATATCAGTGAAATCCTGTACATTGTTTATATTTTATTCTCAATTTTAAACAAATTCGCCACAATAATTAACAAATGTCTTTTGGCAAAACAGCTGGCTTCGAAATTCCTATTCCCCAATTATTGTTCTCCCTAGGAGAAGAAAACAAGAACAAAATTCCGAGGGAATATTTAGAATTGGGCTAATTGTGTATTTTATTGCTTGGGTAACTTGGTAACATTTCTAGCCTTAGATAATGTATGTATGTACCTATACACTTTAATTTCAGCTTTCTCGTGTCGTTCCTCAGAACAGTTGAATTGGAGTACATGAGGCATATTTGGCTATAATCTGGATAGATGAGAATTTAACTTATTACAATTTTTAGATTAAAGTTCAGCCAGCGTAATACGCATCTTATAAAGGCGTTCTTTGTGCTAAAGAAAAATTTACATTTTTTACAGATATGGTTGGGGGTCGTCAGTATCACCTGAATCCAGCGACTGAAGTTGTGGACATTAGAAATTGAGATTGTCCCTCTAACGCCGCGTAACTAGTTGGACGCCTATAAATTCCTAAGAAGACAACATGTGTGCCGCAAATTTAGGTCACAGTACGAAATGCCATAAGCGAAATCTCGCACGTGTTTGGAAAAAAAAGGCATACACAAATGCATATATTTGCATCTGCATGAAGCAAACAAAAAAAATAGCGATCAATGACCATGACCTACTTAGAACATTTGAGAGAAATGCCACCGGCTTCGATTATTGCAATTGGTAACAAACTTTTTGTGAATGGATTTCAGCTTTTTAAGGTCTTTAGTTGCTCCCAATGCAACTTTTGAATAAATATTTTCGTTCTTGAAAGTTAAATTTAAAAGAAGGTCGCTCCCCCGCGAACTAGGAACACAAGACTTAAAGTCAAAAGTTATTAACTTAAAATGTTTTAATAACTCACATTTTTTTGTTACGCCCTAATGTTTAGAGAAAGTTGCTCACTGTCAATTTGAAAAACTTTAATAAATATTTATATAACTTTTGTTCCAAAGTTTTATGTATGCATTCATATATGCTGAGTGCCCACGGAAAATGGTTGTGGGAGAGGGTGCGGAGTTAAAAGAGTTCGCCTTTTCAAGTTCAAAACGGGAATTTGTAATTCGACCTAGCACATTCTTGTATTAAATTTAGCTTTTCTCATTTTGACTTTACCTTTCACGTTTTGAATCTACGCCATCTCAATACGAATTTATATTTTCCAATGTCCACTTATGTATATATTCCCAATGCAAATTTAAACCTTCTAATTTTGGTTTGAGCTTTCTTATTTTGAACGTGCAAGTCTCAAATTGAATTTACGTATTCTCATTTCAATTTATATTTTCTCAGGGACCCAAATTGTTATTCCTTTGATAATAAAAGTCGCCAAAAAAAAATTATTTCCGGACTTTTAATTTTTCATATTAGGTGAAAGTGCCTGCCCGAGGGCACATTTAGGCCTGTGATATTACCCGTTGTGATACCACGAAAAAACACTATTACCCTTCCTCTACGAACCACCATCTTGAGGACCTGATAAAGGCTACCAAGTCCTTAACGTCATGGCCTACGATCTGAAGCATATTATCTAGAAATCGAGCTCCCAGAAAGCGCTGCCTTGCGCCACTTAGCGCGGGGCAGATGAGGTGAATCACCGTTTCCCCCTCTTCATCTTCTTTACAACTCCTGCAGCAACGACGATAAGGCGCTCCTTACCTTTCTGCATGCCTACCTAAGGCAGTGTCCGGTTAGTGTGGAAATTGTATCCCTACTAAGGTTGTAAACGTGACGTTTTTAGGCCAATATTCTGCCTGGTCGTACCCTGCCTACAGAGTTCGTCTGTAATGCAGTTTCCCTTGATGTCCCTTTGTCCCGGGACCAATTTGAGGTGTACACGGTTTTGTTGGGCCATCTCTTGAAGAGATCGGCGACAGTTTAGTGTTAGTTCATAATTGAACTATTAAGAGCCAAGAGATTTGTTGGCAGCGGCTGTCGCTGGAGATAAAGATTTGTTTGCCGATATTGTGTGTGCCTATCCTTACTGCGGCTTCCATGATGGCTGATACTACTGCCTGGAGGACGTTACAGTGATCGGATAGTCAGAAGGAGAGTTGGAGGACTAAGTTTCTTTTAATAGTTTCCACCTCCAACTCTGCCGTTTAACTTAGTACCGTCGATGTATATGGAAATGCTGCCGTCAGCAGCAAGGCACCTATCCGACTCCGTCTAATTATCCCTTCTGGGAATGTTTAACATAAAATTGCTTTCCGTAATGTTGTGGTCGCACAGCGATCCGTGCTAGGAGAATGAAAACAGTATGTCCTAAATATACTAGAGTGCCCTATGGTTTTATTATTTCAATTGGACAACTCCCTTAAACGCAGGGCTGATGTTTCCGCCGCTTGATAACCAGCTAGATCCAATGGAAGGATTTCAAGAATGACGGAAGTGGACAGCCGTCGCTGGACCTCCACTTCTTTTTGGAGCTATTGAGCACATAAATAGCACATAATTCTGCACATATCCAGTTTTGAATCCGTCGTCCGGGGATATATCTTGCCCTTATGAGAGAGTCGTCCAGCTGAAGACCCCATTTCTCGTAAAAAAAAACATTTAAAGTTGTCCAAAAAAAATTCTTTTTGGAGCTATTGAGCACATAATTTTGCATATATACAGGTCTGATTCCGTCGTTTTGGGGCAGTAGCCCCCGCTGCCCCCTTGCCACCCGCTTCGTTTTTCGAGGCAAACCGTTGCTTATCTTGGAGCACATAAATAGCACATAATTCCCACGTCTGGGGGGTATAGCTGGACGTCCAGCGTGACTACTTTTATTAATATATCCAAAACTTTAGATTTCTTGATTTCATAAACGTCTTCATCACAATAACTGCTATCTGAAGGGAATTGCAAAAATTCTATTGGCATTTGCTCATAAATATTTTAAAAAAATCGAAAGAATGAAAGTCATAAAATTAATAATTAACTTATCATAATTCAACATTGACTCTGGTATGTAGATAACGTATACTATATGGATGTATGGATTAGGGTGGGTCGATTTGAATGGACGAAAGTTAACCGATATCGGGCATAGATTTTTCGATAGGATTTGGGCTCAGGAAAAAGTTCCATTCACTACGCATGCCCAAAAAAAATAATTTTCGAGCCTGCGAAATTTCATTTTTTTTACTTTTTTCCACTTTGATGTTAAAGGTCTTGTTCATGACCTACTAAAAAAAATGTCATATGTATACCCTGTCCGAACCAAAAATGTCCGCTAAAAACGTTGGCGATAACAGTTTTTTGAAAAAAAAATTTTATCGCCGACGTTTTTAGCGGACGTTTTTAGGTCGAACAGGGTATACATGAAAATTTTAGTAGGTCATGAAAAAACCCTTAAAAATCAGTCGAAAAAAGTCAAAAAAATTAAATTTCGCAGGCTCGAAAATTATTTTTTTGGGTATGCGTAGTGGAACTTTTTTTCCTGAGTCAAAATCCTATCGAAAAATCGATGGCGCGATATCGGTTAATAAATCGACCCACCCTAGTATGTATGTGTTAGATTT
>JARSSU010003441.1:0-112272 GCA_029619165.1 Eurosta solidaginis | reverse complement strand
TTTGTGGGTTTATTCATACTAGTCAGCTATTGAATAGTTCATTGACTATAATTTTGTGGTGTTATTCATACTAGTTAGTGTATGAGTAGTTAATTGACTAGAATTGTGTGGCGTTCATCATACTGGTCAGTTTTAGACTGGTTCATTGGCTATAATTTTGTGGTGTTATTAATACTAGTTAGAATTTAAATAATTCATTTGACTAGAATTTCGTCTGTCGGCTCGAGGAAGTGCGCGAGTGACAGGTGACAATGCTAGTTATCGTCCAAATCAACGGGCACATAAACACAAGCATGACGAGTCAACCCTCACCGTAACCTCAACAGAGGTTAAAGAAGTTATTGAAAAGGCCAAGCCATCCATATCAATAGTCCCAGACGGAAGACCTATACCGATGCCAAAACACCTGTGCCATGAGGGCATCAGTAGCCTAGGACATTTTTTCTACTTGTCGTTAAAAGCCTATGCCTTTCCAGAATAACAGAGAAAGACCGGAAACCCAGCCAGTATCTACCGATATTATACCTTTAGTCAGTAACGAAAACGTTTAAATCCGTTATGATTCCCTCATTTAAATGAAATTGTTCGGTCATCCAGCCATAAGCATGACTTCCGTAAAGTGCATATCAATACCACCATTCTGAACTCCATTAACACTCATAACAGGACGGCGTTTACACAGTCAACCACTATGGCTATGTTTTTTCTTTATTTTTATTTATTTATTTATAATAAAATTTATTGTTTATTTATAATAATATCTATTTTTTCTCTTAAGAAATTTATTTAGTCAGAACATATGTAAATGAAAAAATTAATTTAAGTGAGTTATAGAAAAGAAACTAAAAAAAATTATTGTTTGAAGTCTTTTTTACTTTCAAGTCTGGGCAATTTCGCACGGCTCTCTAATGTCGTCGCCATAACAGCCTCTACATTTTCCGGTATAACCCTTTGGAAACGCTAGCTAGCAATTGAACATGTCGTTCCGTTCCTTGTATGTGTGATGGAATTTTTGGATCATTAAACGGTGGATCATCTTGATTTAAATATTCTTTCAATGTATCGTACGGAATGCTTCGCGTGAATGGTGGTTCAAATACGATATTTATATCATTCAAATTGATCATTTCCGTATAACTTGTGCAATTAAAGTTTATATCTAGTTTTTTATAAACTCTTAAGTGTCATTGGCTCGTCAACATCGGTTCGATAGCGTGAAATTTTCTTGATGGCACAGTCGCGCTTTTCTTTGCTATAATCAAACAACATTGATAACAAGATATTTTCCGAATACGCATAATATGAATTATCTTTAATTACTTGATTGACAATTTTGCGTAAACGAGGTTCTAGAAATCGTGACCAACCAATGAACTTGAATAATAATACACTGCCGTACACGGCAGAGCTGTAATACTTGATATTGAAGTACATTGGCACATAACATTTAATTATAAATTCAACCAGAATTCTTAAATTTGCATCTGGATTTTCCGTTATCACATATACTCGCAATAATCTAGCGGCCTTGGTGAGCCACCGAGAATGTACAATTTTCCCTGGTTTGATGTTAGCCAGATCCACAGGAACCACGCCGCTAGAAATTGCATGGGACATGTCGTATAAGTACTTCGAATCGGTGGAAAATTCAATTTTTTCTGGAGCAGGGGGCATATTTTGCAACTCAATTTTCTGGAAGCCGTCCACCACCTGAAAATATATAATAATAAAATAATTAAAAATGGTTGACAATTATAATAAATGAGTGATAGCAATTGTAGCATTATACGTCACACCCACTGTATTGTATCATTATACGTCACACTCACTGTAACATATTCGCGGCATTACGCATAACAAACTCCAAATATATTTTAGTAATAATCATATTACAATATTTTCCAACATAAATTATTGAACTAACCCAGACGGCTAGCCAACATCAATGGAATGCCGAATATGAGACCCATATCCATTCACAGCTCATAAACTATACATACAAACATACAACCCATGGTGGGAAAATATTAAAACACTCAAATTGATCTGCTGACGCTGCTAAATGTACAAAACTACATGTATGGAGTTATGCATACAAAACTACATGTATACAAAGACTGTATAGAAACGTACATGTATGCATAACCCATTTCCTATGTACTTATTTTTAGTTATTAGTATTAAGATATTTATGAATGTATAGGTTAAGCAAATTACTATAAAAGACAAGAATTTATTTAATAAAACAAGATTTAATGTTGGAACATTGAACGCTAAACATCTTTTCCTTTTTTAACATTTCACAATAACTTACCGGAAGAGTTTCACAAGTTTCGATTTGACGGCTCAGTTTTCCCGTTGCCGATCTTGGTCCAGTGCTGGTTGATTTATCCAAAGCTTCAAACAAATGCCGAAACGGAAGTTCATTGAAGCGTAGAAGGCAAACGAACCAATGCAATGGTCTTTTTAACAGCAATTCGAATCGTATAATGCCACCGTGTGGGCCAGTGTTTGTTGGCTCACCGTCAGTGCATATTCCAATTAATGCATCCAGTGATATATTTTTATCGTTGAAAAACCCATTTAATTTGGTTGTTTTGTATTCAGCGGTTTCATGTTCCAGTCTTACGTAACCAATCAATTCAGAATTGGGTTCTCTCAAAATAACAAGATGAGGTTCTTTTACCATCCTAGTATGATACTTCTCATCAATTTTATCTATAGTTAAAGCATCATCTTTTCTGCCATCGAATGAAAACGCTAACAAATTGGTATCATCTAACCGTTTGCGAAGCACTTCTTGTCTGCATTTCTCTTTTTCTCTGCGAACTTTCGATTTATCCATGATGAGAGGTTTCCCATGCTTATCTTTAATTTTAAAATCTTGCAAAAGAGCGGTTCTCAATGCTGATGCTACTCTGTCAGGCACACCAAATCTGTCTCATATCAAGGCAAAGTTAAAACAATCGTATCTCTCTGTGTTGTGAATTTGTGCTTCTATCCATATCTTCTTGAACCGATGGCGGTGCGTATGTTGAATCATCGGGATCTTGGTATGTTGGCATTGATGACATAGACATTGCTCCTTGCTCTTCAGTTTCCATCATAAATGCATCCATTGTTAGTCTTCTCTGATTATGTTCATCGTGCATGAACTCATTGAGGCGTTCGGGAACCCAGCCGCATGCACATGGAGCTGCCTTCAAATCGCATTTACATGTTCCAATGTAAAAATTGTTTCCAGAGATTTTACATACTCTGTAAATTGTTGGGTGTTGTTTCTTCTCTTGATTTGCTCCAATCAACTTATCTTGTACTTGAATAGTGAATGATTTAATGGGAAAACTTTTTTTGTTCTGTTTTAGCACGTTCGCTTAAGTAAAAATAATATGTCAAGATATCCAGATGGGTTGGTAAATTAAGATCAGTTAAATCAGTAGACACACCAAAAACAGTAACATGATGCTTGGGTATATGACTCATTGGGTTTTCGATAGTTGTTGATGTAGTTGCTTTATCTTGCGGTGTTGAGAATGGTGGATTCATTGTAAACTTTTTGATTTGGAATGGTCACTTCACTTATTATTTTTTTTTGAAATATTTTTGTATCTGAAATTAGCACTTCACACTTTGAGTTCTTCACAACGACTTATGCATTCACAAAAACTGTTGCGTTATATATGGTCTACGAGACGAGGTAATAAGAATGAAATGGTAATTTCAATTCTACCTCTGTGTCTTGTGGTGGCTTACAACACAAGCAATTTTACGATCTGCAATTGTGTCACAGTGATACCTTCATTTTTTAAAACGGTTGAATAAAAACCCACACAACTATGTTTACGACATGCAAATGCATCACAGTGATGCCTTGCTTTCAAAAGGGTTGTAAAAAACGCTAATTTCTAATAATTTTTTTAATTTCTTTTCTATTACTAAGTTAAATTCATTTTTTCATTTACATATGTTCTGACTAAATAAATTTCTAAAGAGAAAAATAAACTCCAAAAAGAAAAATCATAGGCATTTCGCTGATTTTTTCATGCAAAGTGCAAAACCGACGATTTTTTGAAATGTTTGTATGGTGAACCCCCAGGGGGTGGTCCAGGGGGTGTGCCACTGGCATCGGTGGGTCGGGCCTCCAAAGTTAGTGGGGGTCGGTCATACATTTCGACTCGATTGGAGCACTCAAAATGGATCAAGTGAGATTTTTCAAAATTTGCCCCTACCCAAAGTTCGACCCAAATTGGGGGACATCAGAATTCGTTTTAGAGGTATGGTTCCTTAGGCAAAGTTTCTTATTTTGATCCCTAAAATACGATTTTCACAGAGCAATGAACAATTTTAAATCGACCCGCCCTAATACATATGTATATATATACATACCTTTTATATATATTGTAACGAATTTACTTGCAAATCCTCTTATTGCCCTTCTGCTAAGTTCGAATCACTAAACTGTTGATAAATAACTCCAATGTTGAATAATGGAAAAATGGCCTTTATACAGTACTTCGCAATAACACTTATACTTTGCAACTAGCTTGCTTAGCAACCAAACTGATTGATAGCTCAAATGAAACTCTACTATTCAAAATAATACTGCTATTGCTCGCTAGATAGCGTCTTAATCGAAACTGCCCATAGCGCCTCTACCGCTGATGCTTTTATACTCTGTGATTTCCTCGTGTCATCTTCTAGGCGCTTCCAGAATTTTACTTAGTTAGTTATAAATTTCTCAGCTACAACTACAGATGTATAATTTCTCATTTGAGTAATACTTGCACAAATTATTGCCCTCTCTTGTGACACTCAGATAAGATATATGCATGTGTTTGTGCATTGTTTTTCTCCGCTGTTCGTATACGTACATATGTGTAAACGCAATTATTGATTCGTTTATGTAGATACATAATGATTGAATTATTGATGTGAATTCACGTCACTGCTTAGCATCGGCTTAGAGATAGCAGCACCCCTTATTTTTGCTAATATTCGTAACAATATGAAATATAATGAATAACATAAATTTGAGCTAATTTATCAATTTTCAAGTAATTTTTCAACCCAACTGAGACTAGTATATTAAATAGTAGGATGCTGATGGAAATATCGACTAGTATGTCAACTGTGCATAGACTGAGTAGTATGCCAACTGGTATGTGATGTTTTATACACTGACTAGTAGACTGGGTCGAAAAAAAAGTTGCTAATGCCCGCCCCTAAATTTGCAGATAATTTTTTTGTTAGCTGGCCTAATCATGTGAAAACAACTTCATAGCTTAAAGGGACATTAAACGGAAATGTGGAGCTTCTCAAGACCAAAATAATGACATATCAATTTAAAAATCGGTCATCAAATAACCCAAGTTACAACGAAACCTTTTTGGCTGTATTTCGAAGATCATTTTTAAAATTTTTTTCCGCAACCCTCTCAACATAATCTTCAATTTTTTTTGTATGGGGACCACACCAGTCTACTGACTATTATGTCCATTGGTATGATATTGGTTATATAATACTAGTATGCATCTGGTATATAATGGCGCAAAGTGCTGACTAATATGTTATTGGTATGAGTCTGATGGGTATGCTGACTAGTATGTCATGCTGGTATGATGTTGGTGTATATAATGACTAGTTTGTCAATTGTATATGCTGATGCGAGGCTGGCAATTGATATTTCGTAGGACATCGCCGTGTTAAAAATACCAGTTGGTAATATGGAAAAAGACAGAACTCATACTAGTTGAGATTTTTGGCAAACTAGTATTCTTCTAGTATACAACTAGTTGGTTTGACTGCAGGGTAGGTACAGATTTTAGTTGGTTTATTTGGATAGAGAGTGATTGCAGCAACACTGCCATGATGGCTGATCTCTACTCCGCTTACACTTTCCATGCTGTCAGATTGCTCGTCGTGTTGTTGTTTACGTTTCTTTCTCTTGTTAGTTTCACATTATTTTGTGCTTTCGTGTTCTCATTTGTTAGTTCGAATATGTTGCTTTTTGTTGTTTTTAGTTCGGTGTCACCTTGAGCTTCACTTTTTCTCGAGTTCACTTGCCCAGCAGCATTTTTGCACTGCGGGTATTTCATATATTTTATTATTTATAATTTCGTTTAATTATGTATGCAGAATTGCAAATGGATTTTTACTATTATCCTTTTCACTCATTGTATATTAGTTTGTAAAGTTTTGTTTTAGTATAATATATTTCATTTAGCAAAGAAATATTGCTGTTATAAACACTGTGATACACTTGTAGTTCGCTCTAACGCACGTCCGTCTCGCACAAACGATTGGTTTTGAACTCTCGGAGATAGTTGTTTATTTTATTACATGGCTCATCGATGGGTGGGTCATTATCGTGCAGTTATTGGCGTAGGAAACAATGGTAACTTCTCCTGGTGCCACAAGAGAGCTTCGATATGTAGAAGTTACAAAGCGGGGATAGAACACCAACTTTTTAATTCTTCTGGGTTTAGATGTTACGTTCCTGATTGCACCGATGTCTGCCGACCAGACAGATAATTTGCGATCCACCTTTTGAATCTAGAAGGAAGACCCTTACAATCTTGCAGTAACGTGCCGTCGTAACTGTATCAAAAGCTTTGATGAAGTCTATCGCTTCTGGTAGTAATTGTTACTACCATATATACTTATATTGGACATTTTGTTAAGTTAAAACTGTAAACCCCATTTTCTTCAAAGTAGGGCGTGCTCCTTATCCGCTTTTTGATCGGATCTATATATAATACAAAGGACCATATGTTCCGCCATATTGCAAAGTGATATCGAAGACTTTTGATTAACGTGTTGCAAACTTTTAAATTTTCTTCGCCTTAATGTGGGCGGCGCCACGCCATCTTTACAAATTGTAATAAATTTATTTATTTACATCGTAACTTTTGTTTATTAAAGCATTGTTCCTTTTTCCCATTTTTTAAAATAGGCGTGGATATAATTTTGATTTCGACTATTTCCAATGCCATGTATCGTCGACGATGCTATAAAAGCTGCTAAGTCCATCAACCAAAATATTGCAAACAAGTTGAATGTATTGAAATTTTATGGAGTCAGCAGCTTGTGGTAATTTTGTTGGAGTTAGATATACTGGACAATAAACACATACTTTTCGTTACTAACATATGCAGAAATCGTTTCCCATTCATTCAAAAAGTCAGCTTAATTAAATGCGAGCTTTAAACGCATCGCCGACGATCTCATTTATCCTCAAGTTATGGGTTCAATAGACTGAACTATGTTGATCTTAACATGTAGACCATTGGCACTTGGTAAAGTATCGGTGAAAAGTATCGAGGTAAAGTATCGATACTTTTACTCAGTATTGGAAAAAGAGCGTCGAGTACGAAATACTCGAGTATTTTTTTAGAAAATTGTCGATACTACTCACTCAGTAACTCGTATCGTTCTACCACTACTTTTCACTGAGAACTTTTCAAGGCAAATATACCCTCGAGTGTTCGGCAATCACTGCTGAGAAAATTGAAAAAACTTGTTTCGAAACTTTTTGGTGTTACCTTCCTACCTTCGTTGTGGTAGTAGCAGCACGCAACCATACACTCCACGGCGGCCGCCCTAGTAAGCAAACATTCACTAAATTCAAATGATTTTCAGATGTTAAATAATTGTGTATTCTTCTTTAAAAAAGCTTACTGATGTCTAAATTTTTCCGTAATCCCTCCTTCATAGGTTCATTCATATATTGGCCTATAATTTTATTTCTGTTTAGTCTACGAATGAACGTTGTGTGCAGGTCAGAAAGATGGAATTTTTGAGCTGAGTAACCCTGCAGAGTCCAACCAACTCGTGTATACTAGAGAGTACTAGTTTGTGCCCAAAAAATGTCCAAATAGTATGTGTTTCTGTCTTTTTCCCAATTGCCTAGCCCTATGCATGCAGCATCATACCAATGGACAAACTAGTCATGATATAACCAACATCATACCAGCTTGACATACTAGTCATTATATACACCACACAGCATCATACCAGATGACATACTACTACAGCATAACCATCATGGTCATACCAATTACCACACACTAGTCAGCCTTTGCGCCAGCTTCATACCAGATGACACACTAGATATTATATACACAACCAATATCATACCTAGTTGACATACTAGTCAGTGTATTCAACATCAACTACCAGTATGACATACTAGTCGATATTTGCATCACCATCCTACTAGTTAATATACTAGTTCTACGTCGGGTTGAAAAATACTTGAAAATTGATAATTTGCTCAAATTCATTTTATTCATTATATTTCATATGTATAAAAGTATGTATATATATATACATATATCACTTTAAAATTTAATCACTTCAATACATAATACTTTGGAATAGATTTTAATAAAAATACATATATATCGTATATAAAAACTTAAAACGTATAATTCAAAATTACTAAACTAGTTATGCATTTTGATTAATTTAATTTAATTATAAAAGTATTTTATGTATAGATATCCACTTCAAATATATGAAACTAATAGAACTAAACTTTAAATTAAAATTACTTGTATATAAAACTAAAAAATATAATTTCAAATTTTCTAACTAAACTCAAATTCATTTCAAAAATTAACCTTCAAGGTTTCATCATTCTTATGCAACTAAATAGCTACACCTTTTTTAGTTTTAGTTGAGAAAGTTGCAGTTGAAATTCAGAATTTTAAATTGAAGTTTAGAAATTTATAATTGGAGTTAAGAAAATTACAATTGTAGCTCAGAATATAGAATTGTAGTTAAAAAAAAATTCAATTGTAGCTCAGAAATTTAAATTCAAAATTTTTTGAACTTCAATTGTAATTTTCTGAATTTTAATTGCAAATTCTGAACTTAAATTGTAATTTTCTGAACTCCAATTGAACATTCTGAACTTCATTGTAATTTTCTGAACTTCAATTGCAACTTCCCAACTAAAACTGAAAAAGGTGTAGTGAAAAACAGTTTACTCCAGACTTTCTGGCAATGTTTTACTGCCTTCGCCATGCCGCCTGAAAAACCCGCTTCTTGTGCAACTGCATTGCTTTTCTAAGTTGTTCTTCCGGTTCATCATTGGAAGTCAGGCTTATAATAGATTCTGCGAAATAATAAAATATCAAGATTATGTAAATTTAATACTTTTTACGGATGTTACCCAAGAAAACTGAATAAAACTTTGAGTGGTCTTTAAGGCCCTTCTTCCCATGCGTCCCGTCAACATTGTAGTCCATTATGACTGCACTGCTGAGGACTTTTTCAAGGTTTTTCTTCACCGAATTTGCAGCAAGTTCCTAAGTGTTGAAATCTGTGAAAGTGAAAATAATTATTAGAATAGACCAAGTATTATACAAAATCGTTTCCAAGCACAACATAGCTTTAGCTCATTCACAAAGTCCATAACCAAAAATTGTTTTTAAGAAGAATTTTTCACATATCTTATATTTGTTGTTAGGTGACTTTATGAATTGAGATTCCGATAAGTAATTAAGAAAATTTTAAAACAAATGTTTACTGTCCAGAAGAAAGTACAATGAAGAAAAAACAGCAAAGGACTATGGAAAATAGTTTTTGAAATGTTTGTCCTGGGTCCGTATTTTGTTCTACAATGACGTAACCGATTTTACGCCAACGATAAATATGAATCTGTCAAACTATTTGTGAAAATGATAATACAATATGGATTTAATGAGTAGGCGGTATTGGTTTACGTATGTCATTAATCCGATTCACCAATTACTATCTATTGAGATTTGAAAATTTTTCCACCTATTCGTTTTTAATTTTTTATTTAAAAAGTAAAATTAAGTCTAAGATCGGGTGAACCAAACTCCATATTCTCAGCCAAGAGCGCTTATCGTACTGACAATTAGTTTAAGTTTCTTTGAAATACATAAAATTAATACTTGGCGTGATTTACCTACGACGAGGTTTAGGCCGAACTTCTCTTTCAATTTGCATAGTGCTTTTTGTTGGTTTTTCTTAGAAATTGGCGAGACGCGAACTAAAAGGCTTACGGCGACTCTGAACGTCATCTGCAAGGCAGATGAATTTTCACTGAGAAGCTTTTCATGCACAAATACACTCTTAGTGTTTGCCAAATCACTGCCGAGAAATACTTTCTTCTAATTGACAAAATATGTTTCTAAATGTTTGAGGGATTTTTCTCGGGACTTGAACCCAGGACCTTCCATGTGGTAGGCGGAGTTCCCTTTCTGAAAAATTAACCCGATTTTAGAAAACGTAAATAAAAAAATTCAACCTAGCAGTTCCTCAAACCGAATTGATTATTTATAATTTTCACTGTTGGAAAAAATACTTACAAACAAACTTCGATTCTCAGGAACAACATTTTCGTCAATCTTAAACAAATCCTCTGCACACGACAGAGGAAAGCAAGATTTTACTGAGCACGCTACAGCTTCTTTTTCAACTAACTTGCTCATTACCACTTTTTGGTCTGCAAGTGCAGTCATCACTGCAGCATTTTGAGAAGACCTAAAAGCTAAAGAAAATCAAGTTGAATTAAGGTAAAGGTAATATTTATATAGAAATATATTTAACATTCTTACACAAAATGGTCTCCTTCAGGTTTCCGAAAGTTTCTGAAAGTAAAACAACACAAATTACCAAATAGATCTTGCATTCATGTAGAGCTTTTTGCTATGCCACTGAAATTTTTTTTATAAAAAATTTGCGTACTGGCAAACTTTGTCCTGCCCTAAAATTGGGTCAATTGCAAGCAAACAGGAAAAATTGCAATAACTTTTGAGAAAGAACAACCTACTTATAACTTTCTGAACTTGAATTTAAATTTTCTGAACTTAAATTGTAACTTTCTGAGTTTAATTGGAATTTCTGATCTTCTATTGTAATTTTCTGAACTTGAGTGGAAAAGGTGTAGACATTTAACAAAAATTCTTTTATTACCCGCAATCGTAAATGGTGCACTAATGGAATATGCATCCAAATCATCAAATTTCAACAACCACAAAAATTTAAGTTTTTTTGCTGTTATCTCTTAGAGTTTTGAAACTTTCCAACATCCCTGCAGTCAAACCAACTAGTTGTATACTAGAAGAATACTAGTTTGCCAAAAAACTATACTAGTATGAGTTCTGTCTTTTTTCCATATTACCAACTGGTATTTTTAACACGGCGATGTCCTACGAAATATCAATTGCCAGCCTCTGCATCAGCATCATACCAATTGACAAACTAATCATTATATAAACCAACATCATACCAATTAACATACTAGTCAGCCTTTGCGCCAGCATTATACCAAATGGAATACTAATTTTTATATACACCAATATCATACCAATGACATACTAGTCAGTAGACTGGGTTGGTCCCCATACAGTTCCTAATGTCCGCCCCTAAATTTGAAGATTATGTTGAGTTGGGTTTCGAAAAAATTTTTTTTAATTTTTTTTGATCCTTCGAAATACAGCCAAAAAGGTTTTTTCGTTGTAACTTGGTTATTTGACGACCGATTTTTATAATTGATATGTCATTATTTTGGCCTGAGAGCTCCACATTTCCGTTTAATGCCCTGTTAAGCTATGAAGTCGTTTTCACATGATTAGGTCAGCTAACAAAATTTTTACCCCCCCTAATGTATGTTTTTTTTCCTTAACCAAACGAAAGTACTTAAAAATTCAAGAAAATGTTGCTTTGAAACCATATTACTAAAATAATAACAAAGAAGTTATAGCACTTTCAATATTTATTGCAACTGTTATTTTACTGATTCTTATTATACTTAGACCTGAAACTCATGATATTTTTGTAGGAAAAATTGCAGGGTTTGGATTGAAAAGTTAATAAAGATATGCCAAATATCAGGAATAGGGGAAGTCAAAGTAAATAAGTGAGTCAAACCTGTAGTTTCGTATTTATAATAATAACGTTATGCGACAAAATCAACTTTTTTTTCTGGGTATTGGACAAAACCCACTTTTTTGTAGAGATTGAGGCTTAAGTAAACAAAGTACTATCTCCGTTTTTCCCACATTAAATCCTTCAAACCAAGAGAACTGCTAGGGTTCATCATGGAAGTCGGATGGGATGAGGTGCTGACCAAAGGTCGCAGTGCAATCCTCAATAAATTATCTATCTATCTAACTGAGAAGGGACGAACCAGTAGTGGTTGACTGTGTAAAAACAGGCCAAGCTGCACTAGCGCCGTCCTGTTATGAGTGTTAATGGAGTTCAGAATGGTGGTAGTGATATGCACTTTACGGAAGTCATGCTTATGGCTGGATAACCGAACAATTTCATTTAATTGAGGGAATCATAACGGCTTTAAAACGTTTTCGTTACTGACTAAAGGGATAATATAGGTAGATACTGGCTGGGTTTCCGGTCTTTCTCTGTTATTCTGGAAAGGCATAGGCTTGTAACGACAAGTAGAAAAAATGTCCTAGGCTACTGATGCCCTCATGGCACAGGTGTTTTGGCATCGGTAGATGTCTTCCGTCTGGGACTATTGATATGGATGGCTTGGCCTTTTCAATAACTTCTTTAACCTCTGTTGAGGTAACGGTGAGGGTTGACTCGTCATGCTTGTGTTTATGTGCCCGTTGATTTGGACGATATCTAGCATTGTCAACTGAAGTATGCATTGCAAATTGGCTACAGAAAGCACTCGCGCATTTCCTCGAGCCGACAGACGAAATTATAGTCAAACGAATTATTTAAATACCAACTAGTATTAATAACACTACAAAATTATAGCCAATGAACTAGAGTTGGGTCGTTTCGTTCTAAACTTGTTCAATTGACCGGGTCTCTCAACTGAACAAGTGAACTAGATCTTCTATTTCGGTTCTATTTGTTCTTTTAGTTTATTTGTTCTTTTAGTTCGTTTATCTAATGTTATTCTTTCTCTCATATCGTTCGCGAACATACATACGTAAATTCATACATACATACGCAGAAATTCACAGTGAGCACGAATGTCTATGATGCCACTTACACTAAAGATATGTGTGGTCACCTTTGTGTGTGGCACTGCTACATGCACATTTAAATATACCTACACAAAGCATTGCTGCATACACACCCCAATCTATACTTGTAGGCTTTTTCCGCGGGGGCGAGCAGCAGTGAACAAATTTGCTTGAAAAAAAAGAACAAATGAACAAAAAGAACAACTTGTTCGTTCATCAGAAAAAGAACGAAAGATTCGAATCTCTGAACCAGTATGATGAACGCCACACAATTCTAGTCAATTAACTACTCATACACTAACTAGTATGAATAACACCACAAAATTATAGTTAATGAACTATTCAAAAGCTGACTAGTATGAATAAACCCACAAAATTCTAGTCAATGAACTAGAATGTTTGCTGACTACTTGGCTTTTGACTGCAGGGATATGCTGTCTTTTTGTTGAAAATAAGTATATTGATCTGATTTGGACTTATATTGTATGGGAGATGTCACGACCCTCATTCCCATTTACCCCACTTCTCGTTAAAGCTATGAATTTAACAATATCAGATACGCCAAGTTTATGTAACGTGACTTAATCTGTTAAGGATATGTGATATTGAAAGAACCACGCCCTCCTTTCCCATTCTTACCACTTTTCGCCACTGATATAATATTTGATGTTGGGCATCTGCTTGCCAAGTATCATTGCCCCGGTATTGTTGGTATATATATCAGATGTCACGCTCCATATATATCAAAATTACCCCCTATGCACTGAATCACTTTTTCTAACAAATTGGTGTATATTTAATTTAAATCTGTCATACGGTGAAAATTTGCGTGTAGTTTATTTATATATAAACAGACTTTTTTATTCGGTTTTGGGAATCGAATCTTCCAGTCCCAAATGGTGGCAATAGGACTTTAAAGTTGCCTCTAGTTAAAGCGCCAGGTCAACAAACGTATAAGGGTAATATATTGGCAACCTTTAGAAGTGCCCTAAGCAGCAAACAATGTTGCAAAGTAAAAACCCGTAGCACAATAATTTTCCTTTTATATTATAGTCAAGGGATGTTTGTAAATCCCTTAAAATACCTGGTTAAGCGAAAGTTGACGATTTATATTATGAACCTTGAACTTCCCAAAATATAAACAGATTTGTTTACATAATTTTTCGATATGACAGGAGAGTAGTTAGGGAACGCATATTAACGATGGTACTATCGAAATTGCATTAATTTATCCCTTGGACTGAAATTTATAGGCTCGACACATAAGATTTTGTATGCATCTTCGTAAGCTGACGGATGAGTGCATGTATTTGCGGGGGAGCGACAAATAGCATAAAACTGTGACTACCATGCCCATTAAATAACTTACCTTGCAAATTGTTATCTTTGCATCCAACGCCTTGCAACCTGCATACTCTGCAACTTGTCACTTTTTATCTGAAAAAAAAACTAAATTTACGATATGTAGTTGTTGTTGAGTTTACGATATCTTATACAGATGTCCTATATGTGATGGAACTTACAAGAGGATGATGGTACGTTTCTCTACGTTGGTGAGATACGCGCTTTATATCTTTCGGCATGGTTGGTTTATATTTATTGTTTAAACTCACTAGATATATGATAATTTAGTTAATAAGTAGGGAAATTAATATTTTGTTGCATATGATTTCGCACCACCAAACAAAACAAATTATTAATTTCCCTAATGTGTTCAATTTAAATTGAGTTAAAAGTGACCATGATAACAATCGGCAGCAATAATATGCTATCAATATGAGGGAGACCTACTAGTTTAACATTCTATTTCTTCAATAGGTTTGTTTTCCTCGTCTATGAGTGAGAAGTCGCCCACGCAAATACGTAGGGACATGGAGTCAATTGGTTCTAAAAAGAAACTTCTCAAATTTGCAAACTCCTTCCCTATTACAAAACGTCTGTCTTCTGAAAACCCTGTAATTTCTATTGGTTTGAGCGGTTTAATAAGGCAAAAGCCATCTGGCTTTTTAGAAGAAAATACGCAATCCTGGGAAAAAACACAAAACCTCTGCCCCTCAACGTTTTAAAGCTCTGATGCTTATCCTTTGCTAGCAAGTTTTCATGGCTGACTCTATTTACTATTTGTGGAAGAATTTGAGTTGGCTTTTTCACATACTTTTTTAATGTTTGTAAATAATTTTCGAAATCGTAAGCTGAAAAAACTTGATAACAGACCAATTGATTCAACACTCTCCGTTAGATGCAGTAAATGATGGACGTTATGAGTAACACTGGAATTCCCGAAAATTGTTGAGAAATTTTCAGCAAATAAAGATAACATACTTTTTGTAATTTCCAAATTATCTAAATATGATTTGGGTCAAAGGAGCATCCTATACGCACAGAATAGAAGCAAAAATTGATATTGTAGGTCACCATGAACATTGTCCTTCAGAACAAGGACTCCTGTATGTAAAGAAATTGGCGAAACTCAGTTGCCTTCCAATTTGAGATTTCGTCGAACGACCTGGGCTTACGGCGAATTCCTTCGTTATACACGGTGCTAGAGAGACTAAAAATTGTGACATATGTTTCTTTTTAAGCTTTTCAACTTTTAAATTTATACCGTCTTGAATCATTCTTTTTAAAAAGTTTCGCATTATCCCCAAATCCACCAAATGCATACTATCTATTGCTACTTGGCTTATCATTTTTTACACCAATTTTTTCTAGTGGAGTCTTTGAATTCCTAAATTTCGGGACATGATGTGTTTTATATCTTCTGGTTAAAAAGTCATTGTCAGTTACCAAATTTCCAGACACAGAAGAATATACCATTACATGGTTTACTTTTCCCGCATTTGCGTACACTTGCTGCAACCATGAGAAGCTGAATGATAAGGTGTACCGCAAACAAACGCTTTCGCGGGAGCATCACATACAATTGACCTTATCAGAACTTTTAACAATTTGCCACCTAGTTCAATGCCATTTTCTAAGATATTCTCCATTTCCGTAACAAAAGGATTTAAAAATTCCGTAAACATCGCTTGGCTTTTTATTTCCAACATATATACCGACAGGAAAAACACAAACTGTGCTAAAATCAACTAGCCGCACCAATATTGGCCACAATTGAATGCGAGAGCTTCTGAATAATGACAACACATCAAATGTTGATGCCTTATAAACAGTGTCAATTTCTTTAAATATGTATGCAATTTTCTCCCAATGTACTCAAACCAACATGGCAATAGAGTCCTGGTGGAATGGATTAGTAACTGCGATTTCTCTTCTTTTCGCATAGAGTGTTTCGGCGCTTCTTGGTACATCTACATTCTCTTCTTGTAAAACACTAAGAAGGCTCTCAAATGATCTACGTGATGGTCTAAAAGTAGTAAACATTCCAGGAGTTTTTCCTTAAAGGAACGCTGCAGTTTGCCTTCAACTGAATTTCCACTATCTACATTAATAGCTCCTATCAGAACAATCACTTTCCTCACATGCATACTTCGTAGGCAAACTCACTTATATCGCCAACTCCACTTATGCTAGCACCGCATTTCTCCACAGAGGATTTTGATGGACCCTGCTTCATCATTACTATAAACTAGTCTAAACAAATTCCTAGCATATATTTGCCCTTTGCTTCTTGAAAAGTCTTCTCATATTACGTTTGCTACTCATTGTTACATGTAATTTTGAACTCACCAAAATCGCAAAACACCACAAAATTTATATATTTTATTTTAAGGCACGAGCAAAATTTTTCCACTTTTCCGTACACGCTTGATAATTTGAAATGTATACTGAAAAAGCTAGAGGTGTATACGCAAGCCGTTTATCGATTATTGCGATTGTCACCGACAGATCGAAAAAATGTAGTCAGCCGATATGATCGTCCGTGCTCGTCTTATGTTTTTCTTAAAACAGCTGTTGTTATATTACAACTATAACAAAGTTTTTATGGAATAGCCCACAATATTTTGTTTTCCAAATAATATATAAAGTGTTACATGTAAAACTAATGTGGTAACGACAGATAGCAAATCGATGATAGGCTGAAATGTATACACGCTCATTTGAATTCATGTGTTTAGTTTTTTCGGCCGACTAAAGTCGGCGGCAGTGTAATGGCGGATACATCAACGCTTTGATCGCTTTAAAGAGAATAAAGCAGCAAAGGCACAAAGCGAAGCAACGCGAGCAAAAATTTACATGGATCGCCTTGCTACGTTGATTTTGAACAATGAAACGTCTTGCTGCTTTAAAATAAGCTCAGATTTAACTGCATTACACTATGCGGCAAAATATTCTTTGCATGTATTCTTATGGGCAAAATCCAAAAAGTGTAGCGCCGTTGCCGCTACATGTCGCGCATGTAAGTCCGCCTTTAGTTTTATTGACGACATACGACATATCTGTACTGTTTTCGCTATTCAACTTGAATCAATGGGGTTAGATAACATCTTTATAACTTACTAGCAGACCCGGCAGACGTTGTTCTGCCATAAATTTGGTCTATCTGCATACATCTTAATAAGCGTTTTCCGTCTAACTTTGCCTCTCCCCTTATATATTTTTCTTAATCCTTTTATTCACTCCTCCTTCGTCTTTTTCGATTCATCTATCTCTATTTCGTCTCACTCTATCTCTTTCTCAGTCTCCTTTTCCTTCCCTCTTTTCTCTTCTCTCAAGTTCTTCTCATTCTTCGTCATCCCTTATTGCCAGTCCCAGAGGGTGGTATGTATTTTATTCCAGTCCCACTCCCACTCCGAGTCTTAGCCCAAGTCCTAGTCCTAGTTCTTAATTCCAGTCCCAGGCCGTCTCTGGTTCCCAGAAAAAAGGATCGTAAATACTATTACAGGCAAATTAATACACCAAATTTCAGGCAAATCGAATAGGACGTACATATGTAGCTATGTGGGTATTATAAATTCATGTCTTTATTTCGGCTTCGCATGCTTATTTATCAGTTTTTCCAGGTTGATGCGACTAAATAGAATATGACAATGGTAATTACTTTAAAGCAGCAGCAACAGCTTTTATTTGATATCCATATTACACACACCTTCAAGGGGTATCCGGGTCCACGTTTTGGCCTATATCTCGAGACCATAGGCACCCAGCGATATAAAAACTACTCTGCATTAAAGCACACATCAACAGCTTCAATTTGACATCCATATCGTATAAACACATTCTAGGGGTGCCCGGGTCCACGTTTTAGCCTATATCCCGAGACCCTAGTCATCAATAGGTATGAAAACTACCCTGTACTAAAGCATTCATCAACAGCTTTCATTTGATATTGATATTGTATAAACACATTCTAGGGATGCCCGGGTTTACGTTTTGGCCTATATCTCGAGACCCTAGTCACCAATAGATATGAAAACTACCCTGTACTAAAGCACTCATCAACAGCTTTCATTTGATATCCATATTGTATAAGAACCTTCTAGGGGTGCCCGGGTCCACGTTTTGGCCTATATCTCGAGACCCTAGTCACAAATAGGTATGGAAACTACCCTGTACTAAAGCACTCATCAATAGCTTTCATTTGGTATCCATATTGTATAAACACATTCTAGGAGTGCCCGTGTCCACGTTTTGGCCTATATCTCGAGACCCTAGTCACCAATAGGTATGAAAACTACCCTGTACTAAAACAGTCATCAACAGCTTTCATTTGATATTCATATTGTATAAACATATTCAAGGGGTGCCCGGGTCTACGTTTTGGCCTATATCTCGAGACCCTAGTCACCCAGGGGTACGAAAAATACCCAGTATCAAAGTACTCATAAACAGCTTCCATTTGATACCCATATTGTACAAACACATCCCAGGATTACCTAGGTCCTCGTTTTGATATCAGGATCTTAGCCAGAACGGGATAAAAAGTATCCTATATCCGTTCCCTGGTTCTAAGCTACGGTCCCGGGTCCAGTTCCCGGAAGAAAAATTATTGTTATTTTAATCCAGGCATAACGCTACTTACATATCAAATTTCAAGCAAATCGAGCCATATATACGATAGTTTAGAATAAATTGGTCCCTAGTCCCACTTCCCGGAAGAAAAATTATCCGACATTTTATTCTAGATATAACCAAATTCAGGCAAATCGATACCAAATTTCAGGCAAATCGAGCCATATATACGATAGTTTAGAATAAATCGGTCCCTGGTCCACTTCCTGGAAAAAAACTTTTCACAAACACTCTCCGGGTTCCTACTAAGTTATCCTGGAAATTTGAATAAAATCGGCGTGGTATTTTCGGAGTCCATAAGCCTCATAAAAGCATACAAACCTACAAACATACATACATACATACATACATCCTATTTTATATATATATAGAAGATAATAGAAAACAAAGATAATGTGTGTTCATACATGTTTTCTATAAAAATTTTTTAACATCAAATTTTTTCCACAGAGTTCAATGGAACAAATTTACACACAGCCGTATTCTAAATATTTGAACAGTATACTTTTACGGGAACGCAAAACTTAATGGTTGTGGGTAATATAAGGCAGTGCGTACGATTTTCAAATGCTAAAGGTGCAGACATTGATGCTTTATCGGTAACCGTATCCGTAACCTTATAACAGTTGATTCGACCAACCTTATGGGAATCAATGCAATCGATTATTGGTGCCGCTAAGGTCGTAACCATGGTACAATTACCAGGTAGAAGCAGAAGTGAAAATGCAACCCTCCTGTGTATTTTGTTGTTGCCGATTGTACATAAACTGTCAATCGTTCTTTCAATTTCCTCTGTCAAAAGTGATGAAAGAAGAAAAATGTCAAAAGTAATTTTCGTCAACAAAGCCAAAACAAAACAAGTAAGGAAGGCTAAGTTCGGGTGTAACCGAACATTACATACTCAGTTGAGAGCTATGGTGACAACATAAGGGAAAATAACCACGTAGGAAAATGAACCGAGGGTAACCCTGGAATGTGTTTGTATGACATGTGTATCAAATGAATTTAAAGAATATTTTATGAGGGAGTGGGCCATAGTTCTATAGGTGGACGCATTTAGGGATATCGCCATAGAGATGGATCAGGGTTGACTCTAGAATTTGTTTGTACGATATGGGTATCAAACGAAAGGTGTTAATGAGTATTTTAAAAGGGAGTGATGCTTAGTTCTATAGGTGGACGCCTTTTAAAGATATCGCCATAAAGGTGGACCAGGGGTGACTCTAGAATGTGTTTGTACAATATGGGTATCAAACGAAAGGTGTTAATGAGTATTTTAAAAGGGCGTGGGGCTTAGTTCTATAGGTGGACGCCTTTTCGATATATCGCCATAAAGGTGGACCAGGGGTGACTCTAGAAAGTGTTTGTACGATATGGGTATCAAATTAAAGGTATTAATGAGGGGTTTAAAAGGTAGTGGTGGTAGTTGTATAGATGGCCTTTTCGAGATATCGGCATAAAGGTGGTTCAGGGGTGACTCTAGAATGCGTTTGTACAATATGGGTATCAAACGAAAGGTGTTAATGAATATTTTAAAAGGGAGTAGCCCTTACTTCTATAGGTGGACGCCCTTTCGAAATATCGCCATAAAGGTGGACCAGGGGTGACTTTAGAATGTATTTGTACAATATGGGTATCAAACGAAAGGTGTTAATGAGTATTTAAAAGGGCGTGGGGCTTAGTTGTATAGGTGGTCGCCTTTTCGAGATATCGGAATAAAGGTGGACCAGGGGTGACTCTAGAATGCGTTTGTACAGTATGGGTATCAAACGAAAGGTGTTAATGAATATTTTAAAAGGGAGTGGGCCTTAGTTCCATAGGTGGACGCCTTTTCGAGATATCGCCACAAAGGTGGACCATGGGGTGACTCTAGAATGTGTTTGTACGATATGGGTTTCAATTAAAGGTATTAATGAGGGTTTTAAAAGGGAGTGGTGGTAGTTGTATATGTGGTCGCCTTTTCGAGATATAGGCATAAAGGTGGACCAGGGGTGACTCTAGAATGCGTTTGTACAATATGGGTATCAAACGAAAGGTGTTAATGAGTATTTTAAAATGGCGTCGGGCTTAGTTCTATAGGTGGACGCCTTTTCTAAATATAGCCATAAAGGTGGACCAGGGGTGACTCTAGAATGTGTTTGTACGATATGGGTATCAAATTAAAGGTATTAATGAGGGGTTTTAAAAGGGAGTGGTGGTAGTTGTATAGATGGCCTTTTGCGAGATATCGGCATAAAGGTGGTTCAGGGGTGACTCTAGAATGCGTTTGTACAATATGGGTATCAAACGAAAGGTGTTAATGAATATTTTAAAAGGGAGTAGGGCCTTACTTCTATAGGTGGACGCCCTTTCGAGATATCGCCATAAAGGTGGACCAGGGGTGACTCTAGAATGTGTTTGTACAATATGGGTATCAAACGAAAGGTGTTAATGAGTATTTTAAAAGGGCGTGGGGCTTAGTTGTATAGGTGGTCGCCTTTTCGAGATATCGGCATAAAGGTGGACCAGGGGTGACTCTAGAATGCGTTTGTACAGTATGGGTATCAAACGAAAGGTGTTAATGAGTATTTTAAAAGGGAGTGGGCCTTAGTTCCATAGGTGGACGCCTTTTCGAGATATCGCCACAAAGGTGGACCATGGGGTGACTCTAGAATGTGTTTGTACGATCTGTGTTTCAATTAAAGGTATTAATGAGGGTTTTAAAAGGGAGTGGTCGTAGTTGTATATGTGGTCACCTTTTCGAGATATAGGCATAAAGGTGGACCAGGGGTGACTCTAGAATTTGTTTGTACGATATGGGTATCAAATGAAAGGTGTTAATGAGTATTTTAAAAGGGGGTGATCCTTAGTTCATAGGTGGACGTCGTTTCGAGATATCGCCATAAAGGTGGACCAGGGGTGACTCTAGAATTTGTTTGTACGATATGGGTATCAAATGAAAGGGTGTAATGAGCATTTTAAAAGGGAGTGGGCCCTAGTTCTATAGGTGGACGCCTTTTCTGATATCGCAATAAAGGTGGACCAGGGGTGACTCTAGACTTGTTTGTACGATATGGGTGTCAAATGAAAGGTGTTAATGAGTATTTTAAAAGGGAGTGGGCCTTAGTTCTTTTTGCGATATCGCCATAAAGGTGGACCATGGGTGACTCTAGAATGTGTTTGTACGATACGGGTATCAAATTAAAGGTATTAATGAGTGTTTTAAAAGGGAGCGGTGTAGTTGTACAGGTGGTCGCCTTTTCGAGATATCGCCATAAAGGTGAACCAGGGGTGACTCTAGACTTGTTTGTACGATATGGGTATCAAATGAAAGGTGTTAATGAGTCTTTTTAAAAGGGAGTGGGACTTAGTTCTATAGGTGGACGCCTTTTCGTGATATCGCCATAAAGGTGGACCAGGGGTGACTCTAGACTTTGTTTGCACGAAATGTGTATCAAATTAAAGGTATTTATGAGGGTTTTAAAAGGGAGTGGTGGTAGTTGTATAGGTGGTCGCCTTTTCGAGATATCGCCATAAAGGTGGACCAGGGGTGATTCTAGAATTTGCTTGTACGATATGGGTATCAAATGAAAGGTGTTAATGAGTCTTTTTAAAAGGGAGTGGGACTTAGTTCTATAGGTGATCGCCTTTTCGAGATATCGCCATAAAGGTGGACCAGGGGTGACTCTAGAATATGTTTGTACGATATGGGTATCAAATGAAAGGTGTTAATGAGTATTTTAAAAGGGCGTGGGGCTTAGTTCTATAGGTGGGCGCCTTTTCAATATATCGCCATAAAGGTGGACCAGGGGTGACTCTAGAATGTGTTTGTACGATATGGGTATCAAATTAAAGGTATTAATGAGGCTTTTAAAATGGAGTGGTGGTGGTTGTATATGTGAAGGCGTTTTCCAGATATTGACTAAAATGTGGACCAGGGTGACCCAGAACATCATCTGTGGATACCGCTAATTTATTTATATATATAATACCACGAACAGTATTCCTGCCAAGATTTCAAGGGTTTTACATTTCGCCCTGCAGAACTTTTTCATTTATTCTACTTAATATACACCTACTTAATATACACACCCATTTTACAAATTTTTTTCTAAAGTTATATTTGCGTCAATAAACCAATCCAAATACCAGTTTTCATCCCTCTTTTCGTATTTGGTGTAGAATTATGGAATTTTTTTCGTTTTGGTTAATTTTCGATACGAAAAAGTGGGCGTGGTCATAGTCGGATTTCGGCCATTTTTATACCAATACAAAGTGATTCAGGTAAGTACGTGAACTGAGTTTAGTAAAGATATATCGATTTTTGCTCAAGTTATCGTGTTGACGGCCGAGCGGAAGGACAGACGGTCGACTGTGTATAAAAACTGGGCATGGCTTCAACCGATTTCGCCCTTTTTCACAGGAATAAGCTATCGTCCCAGAAAATCAGAAACTAAGCCCCTATCAAATTTCACAAGGATTGGTAAATTTTCTTCGACTTATGGCATTTAAAGTATCCTAAACAAATTAAATGAAAAAGGGCGGAGCCACGCCCATTTGAAATTTTCTTTTATTTTTGCATTTGTTGCACCATATTATACTGGAGTTGAATGTTGACATAATTTACTTATATAATGTAAAGGTATTAAGTTTTTTGTTAAAATTTGACTTTAAATTTTTTTTTAAAGTGGGCGTGGTCGTTCTCCGACTTTGATAATAGAAAACATAATAATGAAATTCAATTATTATAAGCCGGTGTAAGCTCATGAATTCTTAAATATAAGTATAAGCTGAACACACCATTAAACAAACATACATAAATATGTACAACTGAGCCCGAGTTTACAAAGCTTCTCATTCGCAACGAAGAAGAACTTTACAAAAACAAATCTACATGGCACACAAATCAATATAGAGACAAAATGTCTCAATTGTGTTGTTAGTGTAGAAATGAGAAAAACTGAATTAAGCATGAAAACAAATACCAGCAGGATGGCCTAGTGGTTAAAGGCTACTGCAATTTCACCATGCGTTTCACGGTTCGAATCCCGGTGAAACCTTTGATAACATTACAAAATTGCTGATGATGATTACGTTGGCGGTTTTCGAAATGGGTCCATCGCAATATGCCAGTAAATGTTTCTTTCTTTTCAGTTTCTCTTAGAAAACATAATAATTGAAATTCAATTATTATAAACCGGTGTTAAGCTCATGAATTCTTAAATATAAGTATAAACTGAACACACCACTAAACAAAACATACATACATATGTACAACTGAGCCCGAGTTTTCAAAGCTTCTCATTCGCAACGAAGAAGAACTTTACAAAAACAAATCTACATGGCACAGAAATCAATATACAGACAAAATGTCTCAATTGTGTTGTTAGTGTAGAAATGAGAAAAACTGAATTAAGCATGAAAACAATTACCAGCAGGATGGCCACTAAACTAACCACTAAAGCTACTGCAATTTCACCATGTTATTCACGGTTCGAATCCCGATGAAACCTTTGATAACATTACAAAATTGCCTGATGATGATTACGTTGGCGGTTTCGAAATGGTTCGATCGCAATATGCCAGTAAATGTTCTTTCTTTTCAGTTCTCTTAGAAAACATAATAATTGGAACTCAATTATTATAAGCCGGTGTTAAGCTCATGAATTCTTAAATATAAGTATAAAACTGAACACACCATTAAACAAACATACATAAATATGTACAACTGAGCCCGAGTTTACAAAGCTTCTCATTCGCAACGAAGAAGAACTTTACAAAAACAAATCTACATGGAACACAAATCAATATAGAGACAATATGTCTCAATTGTGTTGTTAGTGTAGAAATGAGAAAAAACTGAATAAGCATGAAAACAAATACCAGCAGGATGGCCTAGTGGTTAAAGGCTACTGCAGTTACACCATGTGATTCACGGTTCGAATCCCGGTGAAACCTTTGATAACATTACAAAATTGCCTGATGATGATACGTTGGCGGTTTTCGAAATGAGTCCATCGCAATATGCCAGTAAATGTTTCTTTCTTTTCAGTTTCTCTTAGAAAACATAATAATTGAAATTCAATTATTATAAGCCGGTGTTAAGCTCATGAATTCTTAAATATAAGTATAAGGGAAAATAACCATGTAGGAAAAATGAACCGAGGGTAAACCTTGGAATGTGTTGTATGATATGTGTATCAAATGAATTTAAAGAGTATTTTATGAGGGAGTGGGCCATAGTTCTATAGGTGGACGCCATTTAGGGATATCGCCATAAAGGTGGACCAGGGTTGACTCTAGAATTTGTTTGTACGATATGAGTATCAAATGAAAGGTGTTAATGAGTATTTTAAAAGGAGTGATCCTTAGTTCCATGGGTGGACACCGTTTCGAGATATCGCCATAAAGGTGGACCAGGGGTGACCCTAGAATGCGTTTGAACAATATGGGTATCAAACGAAAGGTGTTAATGAGTATTTCAAAAGGGCGTGGGGTTTAGTTCTATAGGTGGACGCCTTTTCGAGATATCGCATTAAAGGTGGACCAGGGGTTACTCTAGAATGTGTTTGTACGATATGGGTATCAAATTAAAGGTATTAATAAGGGTTTTAAAAGGGTGTGGTGGTAGTTCTATAGGTGGTCGCCTTTTCGAGATATCGGCATAAAGGTGGCCCAGGGGTGACTCTAGAATGTGTTTGTACAATATGGGTATCAAATGAAAGGTGTAATGAGCATTTTAAAAGTGAGTCGGGCCTTAGTTCTATAGGTGGACGCCTTTTCGTGATATCGCCATAAAGGTGGACCAGGGGTGACTCTAGAGCTTTGTACGATATGGGTATCAAATTAAAGGTATTAATGAGGGTTTTAAAAGGGAGTGGGTGTAGTTGTATAGGTGGTCGCCTTTTCGAGATATCGCCATAAATGTGGACCAGGGGTGATTCTAGACTTTGTTTGTACGATATGGGTATCAAATGAAAGGTGTTAATGAGTCTTTTAAAAGGGTGTGGGCTTAGTTCTATAGGTGGACGCCTTTTCGATATATCGCCATAAAGGTGGACCAGGGGTGACTCTAGAATGTGTTTGTACGATATGGGTATCAAATTAAAGGTACTAATGAGGGTTTTAAAAGGGAGTGGTGGTAGTTGTATAGGTGGTCGCCTTTTCGAGATATCGCCATAAAGGTGGACCAGGGGTGACTCTAGACTTTGTTTGTACGATATGGGTATCAAATGAAAGGTGTTAATGAGTCTTTTTAAAAGGGAGTGGGCCTTAGTTCTATAGGTGGACGCCTTTTCGAGATATCGCCATAAAGGTGGACCAGGGGTGACTCTAGAATATGTTTGTACGATATGGGTATCAAATGAAAGGTGTTAATGAGTATTTTAAAAGGGCGTGTGGGCTTAGTTCTATAGGTGGACGCCTTTTCGATATATCGCCATAAAGGTGGACCAGGGGTGACTCTAGAATGTGTTTGTACGATATGGGTATCAAATTAAAGGTATTAATGAGGTTTTAAAAGGGAGTGGTGGTAGTTGTATATGTGAAGGCGTTTTCCAGATATTGACCAAAATGTGGACCAGGGTGACCCAGAACATCATCTGTTGGATACCGCTAATTTATTTATATATATAATACCACGAAAAGTATTCCTGCCAAGATTTCAAGGGTTTTTATATTTCGCCCTGCAGAACTTTTTCATTTCATTCTACTTAATATGGTAGGTGTCACACCCCATTTTACAAAGTTTTTTCTAAAATTATATTTTGCGTCAATAAACAATCCAAATACCATGTTTCATCCCTTTTTTCGTATTTGGTATAGAATTATGGCATTTTTTTCATTTTTGGTAATTTTCGATATCGAAAAAGTGGGCGTGGTCATAGTCGGATTTCGGCCATTTTTTATACCAATACAAAGTGAGTTCAGATAAGTACGTGAACTGAGTTTAGTAAAGATATATCGATTTTTGCTCAAGTTATCGTGTTAACGGCCGAGCGGAAGGACAGACGGTCGACTGTGTATAAAAACTGGGCGTGGCTTCAACCGATTTCGCCCTTTTTCACAGGAATAAGTTATCGTCCCAGAAATTAAGCCCCTTACCAAATTTCACAAAGGATTGGTAAATTGTTTGTTCGACTTATGGCATTAAAAGTATCCTAAACAAATTAAATGAAAAAGGGCGGAGCCACGCCCATTTTGAAATTTCTTTTATTTTTGCATTTTGTTGCACCATATCATTACTGGAGTTGAATGTTGACATAATTTACTTATATACTGTAAAGATATTAAATTGTTTGTTAAAATTTGATTTAAACAATTTTTTTTTAAGTGGGCGTGGTCGTTCTCCGATTTTGACAATTTTTGTTAAGAAATACATATAGTAATAGGAGTAACGTTCCTGCCAAATTTCATAATGATATCTTCAACGACTGCCAAATTACAGCTTGCAAAACTTTTAAATTACCTTCTTTTAAAAGTGGGCGGTGCCACGCCCATTGTCCAAAATTTTACTAATTTTCTATTCTGCGACATAAGTTCAACTCACCTACCAAGTTTCATCGCTTTATCCGTCTCTGGTAATGAATTATCGCACTTTGTCGGTTTTTCGAAATTTTCGATATCGAAAAAGTGGGCGTGGTTATAGTCCGATATTGTTCATTTTAAATAGTGATCTGAGATGAGTGCTCAGGAACCTACATACCAAATTTCATCAAGATACCTCAAAATTTACTCAAGTTATCGTGTTAACGGACGGACGGACGGACATGGCTCAATCAAATTTTTTTTCGATCCTGATGATTTTGATATATGGAAGTCTATATCTATCTCGATTCCTTTATACCTGTACAACCAACCGTTATCCAATCAAAGTTAATATACTATGTGAGCTCTGCTGAACTGAGTATAAAAAGAAGAAAGTTGGTTTGCTGATGAAGCTTGAGGAAAAAGGCATTTTTAACGGGAAATAAAGGTAATTAGCTGATTTTTAAATGACATATATTTAATTTATTGTTATTATTTATTTACACATAGCAGCTGAATCATTTCTTCAACGTTTCCAGCGCATCAACTCTTTGTAATTCTATACGCAGCATAACACTGATAATACGCGTCCACAAATATCGAGAGAGGTGTTGAAAGACGCGTATAACCACGACAACAATAATCCGAAGGCGGAGGTAAAATATTTTGTGTTGGTCAAGAGATATTTGCAAAAGAAGTTGAAAATTTTCAGTTTAAGATTTTCATGTGGGTGTTGCAGCGTTGATGATATTTGGTACCCACCAAAAAAAGTTGTGGACATAAGTGTTTTGCGCAGATATAGCTTTGGTCTCCAAACCGGTGTTGGACCCACCCAGATAAAGTTTTTATAAGCGCGACCGAAGGCCGCCAGCGCACAAATGCTATGGACCCCCCCTCCCGCCCCGGTATCGAAGCACTCCGTGGTCATTTTTCGGTTTTTTGGGAATATCTTTTAAACCAGCTAACATTTTTCTTTTCCGCCTTCGGGTTATTGTTATTGGATTTGGTGCTGCATGTGATCTTGCACTCAAAAAAATGAAATATGATAAGAAATTTATAGATTTTCTTTCGAAACGTTTATATGATCGCATCACTTCAAGATTATCACATGGTATATGTAAAGGTGATCCAGAGCAAAGCTATAGCGGTTTATTAAATTTATCATTACTGATGGTCTTAAAAGATGTGGCGTTGTCTAGTGCCTTAGCATGTACTTCTGCATCACTGGAACCTTTGTACGTACTACGTGCGATTGGAACTGATGAGGATTTGGCACATAGTTCAATAAGGTATACGAGTTTACCGTATTGAATTGTGTAGTTAATTTGAAAGTAATTTATGGTCAAATTATTATAGGTTTGGTATTGGTCGTTTTACCACCATTGAAGAGGTTGATTATATTACAGATACATGCATCAAACATGTCGAACGTTTCCGTTAAATGTCTCCATTATGGGAGATGGTGCTAGAACCAATTGATTTGAAAAATATCCAATTGTCGCAACATTAATTTGTTTTATGATATATAAATAAGGGGACCGTTTTGTATTGTATGCATCTTTTAATGAATGTATTTATATTCCAAAGCAGTTTAATGTAAAGTGAGATACAACTTTTTAGGGAGTACATAGTTCCTACTTTATCTGCCTAAGGTCGTTATTTTGTAGTATTAAAATTATATTGGGAAATGCTATTGCTAAATGTTTTTTGTAGTGGACCTTATTTTCAATACATGAGTGCTAACGTTACTGTCTTCAAGAGATGTTGAAAATTTAGGATGAGATTGTATATAAAATGCTGAGTTAATAGTATGTTCATGAATAAGTACTGATTTATTTTAAAATTTCATGTATTTTGTAAAGTAAAAATTAAGTAATTTAGTAACCTAATAAATATCGAAGATACATATACACATAATAAAGTTTAACGATGGAAACTCGTCGTGTCCGTATTTGAGGTGCAGAGTTCTTTGAAGGATATTTATTTCTTGTCTTGAGATGTAATCTTTTTTAATTAAAAAAAGCACGGGTGTGTTGAAAATTTCAAATTGAGTCGCTATGCCACAGAACTTTCGGGTTCAGCGCCATTGCATAGTTGTGTTGATCCAGTTTTTCTTTTTGCTCCTCAATTCGGAACAAATTTTGCTTTCGGTTTAATTTTTCGATACTATTTCGGTTGTAGTACTGACTTCAATTACAGTTCCGGGTTTTCCTTCTGGCTCTAGCCAGGAGGCTTTTGTAGCAATTTCGGCTTTAGGCTGGATCTGGTATCGGTACCTGCTATGGCAAAAGTTCGGCTTGGAATATTTCCGTTTTCAACTCCAGTATCGGTTATACTCCAGTTTTTTTCTTGTCATCATATGCATGATATAAATAATCCAAAAGTAAATAACATAAAGCATGTAAAACATAATTATCTAGCAATATTTTCTCTTCGTAAATGTTTGTGGCCCTGATAAGGGTTTAATTGTTTAGCACTTTTTTCTCTTTGTTGACTAGTGGTGGCCCTATAAGGGCCGTTTTGCGTATACTTGTATAGCATATTTTTGCTCTTTGTAAACTAATGGTGGCCCTGAAACTAGGGGAGCTTACTGCGTCTGGGTTTCGCAGCTTATTCGTGGTACATAACGCATATCCGTTTGTGTGCTGCAGCTGTTCCGTGCCAAGTATTGGCCTTTCGCTCCAACGGTGTCACTTAAAAAAAAGCGAACATGTAGAAGGGACTTTATTATTTATCTTTCGTCCTTCCTTCAAGTTGTACTGGCGAAAGTATTGTCCGATATTTTGGTAGATAAATGTAGGAATGGCCGTTGGGGACGATGAGACAACTTCCGCTTTTTACAAACTTTTGATTAGCACTGCTAAGTCATACGTAAAATTATATTCCATTTTTATCTTACAACATTCGGGAAACTGAATATTTACATCAAAGGCGGTAAATATAGCGATGGAGTGGAGTTGGGCATCAAATCTACTCTCTGAGCTCCCACAATAAGGTCACAGGCCTGAAAATGGAGCGAACAAATTAAGCCATTTTAGGAAAGCTAATGCCACAACCTTTTTCCCAATATTTCCTCTTCCTTGATCTTGCGGGGTAATTCTTTACTTTAGCTCACAACTGCAAAAACTCGTGCAAGAATATCAGGAGAGGTGTCAAAAAATGCGTTTTGGACTCAGGACGACGAATCCGAAAACGAAAATTAAAAATTTTATTTCTGTCAAAAAATATTCCCAAAAAACTGAAAAATGGCACCGGAGCGCTCCGAAACCGGGGATGGAATCCATTGTATTTTTGCGCAGATCACCTTTCTGCATTTGCGGCCTTCGGCCGCGCTTATAATAAGTTATCATGAGAGACCAAATCTATATCCGCGCAAAACACTTTACCCACAGTAGCCACATGAAAATGTTCAACTTTGTTTGTAAATATATCTGGAAAGAAATGAAGTTTCTATTTCTGTTTCCGGATTCATGGTCCTGGGTCCAAAGCGCGTCTTTGGACACCTCTCCCGATATTTTCGGACGAGTTTTAGTAGTTGTGAGCTAAAGTAAAGAATTACCTAATAAATTTTCACATCAAAAGTAAATAAAACAAAAAATGTAAACATAAACAAAGTTTGACATTTTATAACTAGGTTCGAATGAAAAAACATGTAAAATGCAACTCTGATGCTTTTACCTGGTTATTGTGCCATGGTCGTAATCGTATCGTAGCCAACCAATTGGTTTTTGGATTACCGTCGCAACGATAAACAGCTGATTACGTTAGGGATACGACTACAGCGATACGACATACGGCACCAATTGACGTCTTTCAGTGAGTTTTGCAGCTCCGGCTCACGCTCAATTCTCACGGGAATGCTCTGGATCATTGAGAGACTTAAGAAGCAGATGTCGTGAACTTTTTGCACACGTGAAATGTGATAGGCAGATGTCCCCGCTGTTTTTCATTTAACTCATACGGCGAAAGGCTAAGCAGGGACATCTATTTTTGAAAAAGTAAGTTTAATATGGCAGCGTTGCCAACCTAAAAAGAAGTAACTAGCAAATTATTTGGCTCACAAATTGAACCAGACTTCTATCTGGATTTATCTGGCTCAAATCGTTGTTGTTGAATTTACATGCAAAATTATTTATCTGGCTCAGGATTTTGCCACCGGATAATAGCTAATGACTCCCGCTTTACTTATATCGCTATATCAAATATCATCGATAGTTCCGTTTACCGACCATATTTTGGCATGTGATTTTTCTCCCTTTTAACAATTTGGTAAGTATAATTTAGTAATAATAAAATGTGCAAATTACTTATAAATGTATATTTTTCAGATTTTGAAATGAAAGTATATAATATTATATTATATATATTTTGATACCTATCCCGTGGACGTGTATTAAGAGTGTCTTGCGGCCTTATAGTATTACCCTTGTATGCTTATTACAATCAAGTTGATGTATATTGAACTAAGGAGATATTAAACTAGAGAGATTATCAATCATTTTGTAAACTAATTTATCTATTGAGGGGCCACGGACTTTTGCCATTATTATGCAGTTGTCGGCATAGGTAATGATAGTAACTCCCCCTTTATAGTTCTCCTAGATTTTAAAGTTTCGTTCCTAATCTTACCGACTTTGGGCGGCCGCTCAAAAGTTTGCGCTCAATCTACTTAGCCAACGGAAACGAAATAACACATGCCGATTTTGTGATCCATTAGCGGAGACGGCGGACCATATCCTCCTTGTATGTGACGCAGTGCTAAGTTTACGGGCTCGCCTGGCCAGAACATTACCACATTAAATCCCTCAAGCCAAGAGAACTGCTAGAGTTCATTAAGGAAATCAGCTTGGATGAGGTGGTGGGAAGAAGGTGAGGGCAAAATATACCAATGGTAGCATCGCATTCAATAAATTATCTATCTATCTAACGGAGAAGGAACGAGTCAGTTGTTGTTGTTGCGCGTTTCCCTACGGAGAGTGCGTTCCTCCTCTGCTAGTTCTGGGTATTTTTCTGGATTTTCCGTGCAATTCCTGGCATAGAGGTCCGACACCTGTTTGTGGATATCACTGAGGACCTCCTTGTGCTTTTTTGCATCATACGGCTGTGTTCTCAGGTGCCGTATTTCCTCATAATGCTTATGGAGATGGCCCCTTAAGCCCCTGGGCAGCGTTGGCTCACCAATCAGATGTCTGTTGGGATGCCAAGATTTCTGGGTATTCAACAGGAGCTGTTTGGTTAGCATCCCATTTCTCTCCCTAATCGGGAGTACTCTCGCCTCATTATGTAGATGGTGTTCTGGGGACATAAGAAGACAACCCACGGCGGCTCTGAGAGCAGTGTTTTGGCAGGCCTGTAGTTTCTTCCAGTGAGTATTCCTTAGACTTGGCGACCATATCGCGACGTGTAGCATGCAATCCACTGGCCAATGCTTTGTAAGTGGTAATGAGAGTTTCTTTATCTTTTCCCCAAGTACTGCCAGCAAGAGATTCGAGGATTTTATTACGGCTCTGGATTTTCGGTACAATTGCAGCTGTGTGCTCTCCATGTAAATGTAGATCTTGATCGAACATCACACCTCAGATTTTGGGGTGTAAGACAGTTGGTAGCGTGGTGCCATCGACGTGGATGTTCAATATGGTCGATATTTGGTGCGTCCATGTTGTGAATAAGATAGTCGATGATTTGGTCGGTGACAATATCAGGTTTCGCGAGGCGAATAAACTGAAGAGATTAGGGGGATAGTTCTTTATTTTGTTACAAAGCTCATCGCTCTGTGGCCATTATTTTGCTGTCATCGACGTAGGAAACGATAGTGACTCCTTCTGGCGGTGAAGGTAGGAAGGGGATAGGACACCACCCTGAGGAACCTCTTATTTATTTCTGGTTGACCGTATCAAAAGCTTATGAACGAGCCAGTCGTGGTTGACTGTGTCAAAAAAGGGCAAACCGCAATAGCACCGTCCTATGAGAGTGTTAATAGCGTTCAGAACGGTGTTAGTGATATGCACTTTACGTAAGTCATGCTGATGGCTGAATAACCGAAGAATTTCGTTTAAATGAGGGAACCATAACGGCTTTAAATGTTTTTGGTTCCTGACTAAAGGGATAATATCGGTAGATAGTGGCTGGGTTTCCTGTCTTTGCTAGTGGGTTTATTCTTGCCATTCTCCGTTGGTTTGGAATGGCAAAGGCTTTTAACGACAAGTAGAAAACATGTGCTAGGCTGCTGATGCCCTCATGGTCAATGTGTTTTATCATCGGCATAGGGTTTCCGTCTGGGACTATTAATATGGAAGGCTTGGCCTTTTCAATGGCATGTTTTGCATCTGTTGAGTTAACGGGGAGGTGCGACTCGTCATGCTTGTGTTTATGTGTCCGTTGATTTGGATGATATCTAGCATTGTATGCATTGCAGATTGGCTATAGAAAGCACCCGCGCATTTCCTCGAGTCCGACAGACGAAATTCTAGTCGAATAAATTATTTAAATACTAGCCAGTATGAATAACACCACAAGTTATAGTCAATGAACTATTCTAAAACTGCCTATTATGATGAATGCCACGAACTTCTAGTCAATTAACTACCCATGCACTAACTAGTATGAACAATGCCACAAAATTCTAGTCAATGAACTATTCAAAAGCTGACAAGTATGAATAACGCCATAAAGTTATAGTCAATGAACTATTATAAAGCTGACTAGTGTGATGAACGCACCGAAATTCTAGTCAGTTAACTACCCATACACTAACTAGTATGAATAATGCCACGAAATTCTAGTCAATGAACTAGAATGTTTGCTGACTACTTTGGCTTTTGACTGCAGGGATAATACTAGTTGGCCAAAATCCCAACTAGTATGAGTTCTGTAATTTTCCATATAAACAACTGGTATTTTAACACGGCGATGTCTTACGAAATATCAATTGCCAGTCTCAGCATCAGCATCATACCAATTGACAAACTAGGCATTGTATACACCAACATCATACCAGATGCCATACTGGTCAGCATACCCATCAGGGTCCTACCAATTGACATACTAGTCAGCTTTTGAGCCAGCATTATACTAGATGGCATACTAGTCAGCATACCCATCAGGGTCCTACCAATTGACATACTAGTCAGCCTTTGCGCCAGCATTATACCAGATGGCATACTAGTCAGCATACCCATAAGGGTCCTACCAATTGACATACTAGTCAGTGTATTCAACATCAACATACCAGTTGGCATACTACTCAGTCAGTATGCATCATTGTAATACCAGTTGACATACTAGTCAATATTTGCATCAGCGTCCTACTAGTTAATATACTAGACCGAGTCGGGTTGAAAAATTACTTCAATAAATTAGCTCAAATTCATTTATTCATCATATTTCATGTATATAAAAAGTATGTATATAACTTTAAAATTTATCACTTCAATACATAATACTTTGGAATAGATTTTAATAAAAATACATATACGTATATAAAAATTAAAAAGTATAGTTCAAATTTGCTAAACTACTTCAAATGCTTTTAATTTAATTTAATTATAAAAGTATTAATGTATAGATATCACTTCATATATATCACTTCAAAATATATAAAAATAGGTACTAATGTAAATAAAATTACTTGTATAAAATAACTAAAAAATAATAGTTCAAAATTTTCTAACTAAATTCAATTTCTTTTCAAAAATAACCTACATTTTAGGAACTAGTGTAAATTAAATTATTTATATATAAAAACTAAAAAGTTATAACTCAAAATTTTCTAACTAAACTCAAATTCATTTCATTAGACTTCATTATTCTTATGCAACTAAATAGCTACACCTTTTTTAGGTTTAGTTGAGAAAGTTGCAGTTGAAATTCAGAATTTTTAATTGAAGTTCATAAAATTATAATTGGAGTTAAGAAATTACAATTGTAGCTTAGAATATATAATTGTAGTTAAAAATATTTCAATTATAGCTCAGAATATTTAAATTGAAACATTTTTTGAAATTCAATTGTAATTTTCTGAATTTCAGTCGCAAATTCTTAACTTAGATTGTTATTTTCTGAACTCCAATTGAACATTCTGAACTTCATTTGTAATTTTCTGAACTTCAATCGCAACTTTCTGAACTAAACCTGAAAAAGTTGTAGTGAAACAGTTTACTCCAGTCTTTCTGGCAATGGTTTTACTGCCTTCGCCATACAGCCTTTTTTTTGGAAAACCCGCTTCTTATGCAACTGCATTGCTTTTCGTAGTTGTTCTTCCGGTTCATCATTAGAAGTCAGACTTATAATAGATTCTGTGAAATAATAATATATTAAGATTATGTTAATTTAATACTTTTTACGGATGTTACCCAAGAAAACTGTTCTTTAAGGCCCTTCTTCCCATGAGTGCCGTCAACATTGTAGTCCATTATGACTGCACTGCTGAGGACTTTGTGAAGGTTTTTCTTCACCGAATTTTGTAGCAAGTTCCTAAGCGTTAAAATCTGTGAAAATAATAATTAAAATATACCAAGTATGATACAAAACCATTCCAATCTCAACATAGATTTAACTCCATTCACGAAGTCCATATACAATTATTGTTTTTAAGAAGAATTTTTAATATATCTTGTAATTTTTGGGTTGGGAATTTATTAATTGAGCTACCGATAAGTAATTAAGAAAACTTTAAAACAAATGTTTACTGTCCAGAAGGAAGTATGACGAAGAAAAACAGCAAAAGACTATGGAAAAAGTTTTTGAAATTTTTTTCCTGGGTCCGTGTTTTGTTCTACAATGACGTAACCGATTTTACACCTACGATGAATATGAATCTGTCAAACTATTTGTGAAAATGATAAAACAGTATGGATTTAATGAGTAGACGTGGCATTAGTTTACGTATGTCTTTAATCCGATTCACCAATTACTATCAATTGATATTTTAAAAATTGTCTTTAATTTTTTATTTAAAAAGTAAATTTAAGAAGTAAGGCTGTCTAAGATCGGCTGTAAACAAACTCCATATTCTCAGCCAAGACCTCTTATCGTACAGACAAATAGGTTAAGTTTTTTGAAATTAAATAAAATTAATACATGGTGCGATTTACCTACGACGAGGTTTAGGCCGAACTTGCCTTTATAATTTGTATCGATCTTTTTTTAGTTTTCCTTACAAATTGGCGAGACGCGAACTACATGGCTTACGGCGATCCTGAACGTCATCTGCAAGTCAGATGAATTTTCACTGAGAAGCAGTGCACGGACTCTTAAAAAGAGAATGTTGGTAGATGAAAATCAAAATAGTGGTAGAAGTTGGTAGATTTTTTTTCCAAGAAAACAATAGCTACAATTTCTACAAAACAATTCATAGTTTATTTTAAAACAATTAAAGAACATTTCACAGAAATAACACTTTAAAAAACATGTCAACAAAACAAGAAAACACATGTAAATTTGTATATACTTACAGAGCTTATGCCTATATGATAGTTGCTTTTTGCTATATTTCGAGCTTGAAATACTTACTTACTTACTTAATTGGCACTTAACCATCTAAACGGTTATGGCCGTCCAACAAGGCGCGCCAGTCACTCCTTCGCTTCGCCAACCGGCGCCAATTGGTCACACCAAGGGAGTTTAAATCGTTTTCCACCTTGTCCTTCCAACGGAGTGGGGGCCGCCCTCTACCTCTGCTTCCATATGCGGGTTCCGATAGAAACACTTTCTTGGCCGAAGCATCATCTTTCATTCGCATAACATGGACTAGCCAGCGCAGCCGCTGCGTTTTAATTCGCTGGACTATGTTGATGTCTGCGTATAGCTCGTACAGCCCATCATTAAATCTTCTTCGGTACTCGCCATCGCCAACGCGTAGAGGTCCATAAATCTTTCGAAGAACTTTTCTCTCGAACACTCCCAAAGCCGCTTCATCTGCTGTTGTCATGGTCCATGCTTCTGCCCCATATAGCAGGACGGGTCCGATAAGTGACTTGTAGAGTATGATTTTCGTTCGCCGAGAGAAGACTTTACTTTTCAATTTCCTACCTAGTCCAAAGTAGCATTTATTGGCAAGATTGATTCTTCGCTGTATTTCAGTGCTGATGTTGTTGCTAGTGTTGATGCTGGTTCCCAAATAAACGAAGTATTTTACTACTTCGAAATTATGGCTGCCAACAGTAGCGTGGTTGCCAAGGCGCATATGCGCTGACTCTTTGCTCGATGACAGCAGGTACTTCGTTTTGTCCTCATTCACCATCAAACCCATCTTTACTGCTTCTTACCGCTTGAAATACTGAGGAAAATTTACCGAAACGTCTAATTACAACAACAATTTTCCAATATACCAAAAATACTGCCACGAAATAACGACTTCGGCATGTTATCATTTACTTAAAACTTTTTCTATTTTCGTTCAAAATTATTCATAAAAATCTTATGAAAATAGCGCAGGAAAATATTTGCGTGATCATTTACTACATTTATTTCATAAACAAATTATTTCTTGTTTGAATTTGTGCACAAATTTTTCACAATTGGTTTGTTTGGTTAGTGTCACTTCTTAGGCCCCAGTTTTTCAGTAGTTGGTTAAGCTAAACTTAAACTAAGTTTGCTTAAACTCTAGTCAAATTTAAACTCCAGTTGAACTACTGAGCAGTTTTTCAGTCACAGTTTAAGGCCGCGTTTGGGGTATGCTTTTTATGCGGCAACATTGGTTTTTTTATTATCTAGATAATTGGTAGATACGACAACAGCTGGATTTTGTTTACCCAACAAACAAGGAAAAAAAAATCCCCAGCGAAATATATATCTTGTTCCGGAAGTGATATTCAACATCATTTTTGAATTATTCTCAAACCAGATAATTCTCGAGTTGATATCCAACATCATTCTCCAATTAATATCCAACCTTCGACTAATTTTGTAAAATTAAAAGTAATAATAAAATAAATGTTTTCATACATTTAAAGCAATATGGGCAACCCCCGCTTAATTCATACAAAAGTTTTCGAGTTGATCTCCGACGTCATTAACATTTTCCAGTTATTATCCTTATTTCTAAAGATTTTGAGAAATGTACAGTTCTCAAATGAATACTCAACATATTTCTCCAGTTGATATCCTACATTGCATATCGAGTTGAGGTGGAGTTAAACAAAATATCTCCAAGGTGGTATCACAAAACCAACAGCTGTTTATTGTGAGAAATAAACACCTAGTTAATAGCAGTAATGAAGCGTCATTAATCAAAAATAAATTATATAGGCGGCCGCCGTGGTGTGATGGTAACGTGCTCCGCCTACCACACCGAAGATCCTGGATTCACGCCCTGGGTAAAGCAACATCAAAATTTTAGAAACAAGGTGTTTCAATTAGTATAAAATTTTTCTGAGCGCGGTCGCCCCTCGGTAGTGATTGGCAAGCACTCCGAGTGTATTTATGCCATGAAAACTTCTCAGTGAAAACTCAGCTGCTTTGCAGATGCCGTTCGGAGTCGGCATAAAAAAATTAGGTCCCGTCCCGCCAATTTGCAGGAAACGTGAAAAGGAGCACGACGCAAATTGGAAGAGAAGCTCGGCCTAAAATCCCTTCGGAGGTTATCGTGTCACATTTATTTATTTTTTAAATTATATATATTTCATTTTATTTTCATGAAAATACTGTAGTATTGAATCTTACATTTGAGTCCAGTTGGAAAACCACAAGTTGTTAATTAAATTTTTTCAACTTAAGTAATAACATTTTTGCTTTATAAAAATCCCTTTTTTTCTAAGTACGCTATGATTCTCGAGTTGAAACGACTCTTGAGATTTTGGAAGTATGCCTAGTTATCAACATGAGCTCTTATGGTACTCAAGCCCAAATATTTGTTGGGTATATTCGACGCCATTTCGAACGAACGCAAATAACTGATAACTAGATAACCTGCCAGATCGGCCGCTTAACTCAGCATAAAATTCAGTTAAAGTAGACTGAAAAGCTGCAGAATAAGTTTAGGCTAATTTAACTGACAAACTGAGTTGAACTTGTACTGAAAAACCGGGCCTTTATGTTATTTGGGTGTGCCGGGTGTGTGCCCAATTAAATACGTTTACCTAATGATCGCAGTATTTGGTTTCAATGCGAATATATTGAAATGTTGGTAGATTTTTGGGCTTTGGTGGTAGAAGTGGTAGAAAATGAAAATGGGCTAAAAAGTTGGTAGATCTACCAATAATGTGGTAAAGTCCGTGCATTGCTGAGAAGCTTTTCATGCAGAAATACACTCTTAGTGTTTGCCAAATCACTGCCGATAAATAATTTATTCTAATTGAAAAAAAAATGTTTCTAAATGTTTGAGGTTTTTTATTGGGACCTTCGGTGTGATAGGCTGAGTTTCCTTTCTGAAAAAATTAATCCGAAACAAGTAAGGACGGGACTGTCTTCGGCTGCGCCGAAAACTTCATACCTTTCATGAATGGGGCTGAACAATAATCTTATCCTATTCGTAATTTCCAAATAATCGGGTGTATAAGATAAAAAATATATAGCGTACAGATGTACATACCTAAGCGATTTTTAAGATAAATATAAAATAAAACAAGTAAGGACGGGACTCTCTTCGGCACAGCCTTTCATGAATGGGCTGATTAATAATCTTATCCCGTTCGTAATCTCCAAATAATCGGATGTATAAGATATGAAATATATAGTGGACAGATGTACATACCTAAACGATTTTTAAGATAAATATAAAATACAAAATGGCAAAAAACCCCCTTATCTGAACGATCGGTTGTATGGGATATATATTATATATAGCTCCGATGAAAATGATTTTTACAGGAAATCTTCTATGATATATTAGAATATATATCACCAAGTTTCACGTTTTTATAGTCGAAACTAAGGGAGAAATGGCCAAAATTGTTTCTATCTGAATGATCGGTTTGTATGGGATAGGTATATACTAGGCCGGGTCGATTTGTGGGGAGGCAAAAAAAGCGCCCATTGCTCTGTGAAAATCATATTCTAGGGATCAAAATAAGAAACTTTGCCTAAGGAACCATACCTATAAAACAAATTCTGATGTCCCCCCCTTGGTAGGTGAGTTGAACTTATGACCCAGAATACAAAGTTAGTAAAATTTTGGACAAAGGGCGTGGCACCGCCCACGTTTAAAAGAAGGTAATTTAAAAATTTTGCAAGCTGTAATTTGGCAGTCGTTGAAGATATCATGATGAAATTTGGCAGGAACGTTACTCCTATTACTATATGTACACTTAATAAAAATTAGCAAAATCGGAGAAGGACCACGCCCACTTTTAAAAAAAAATTTTTTAAAGTAAAATTTTAACAAAAAATTTATATCTTTACAGTATATAAGTAAATTATGTCAACATTCAACTCCAGTAATGATATGACGCAACAAAATTCAAAAATAAAGAAAATTTCAAAATGGGCGTGTCTCCGCCCTTTTCATTTAATTTTCTAGGATACTTTTAATGCCATAAGTCGAACAAAAATTACCAATTCTTGTGAAATTTGGTAGGGGCTTAGATTCTGGGACATAACTTATTTCTGTGAAAAAAGCGAACGTCTGCCCTTCCGCTCGGCTCTTAACACGATAACTGAGCAAAAATCTATATATCTTTACTAAATTCAGTTTACGTACTTATTTGAACTCACTTTGTATTGGTATAAGAAATGGCCGAAATCGAACTATGACCACGCCCACTTTTCGATATCGAAAATTACCAAAAACGAAAAAAATTCCATAATTCTATACCAAATACGAAAAAAGGGATGAAAAATGGTATTTGGATTGGTTTATTGACGCAAAATATAACTTTAGAAAAAAATTTGTAAAATGGGTGTGATACCTACCATATTAAGTAGAATGAAATGAAAAAGTTCTGTAGGGCGAAATAAAAAACCCTTGAAATCTTGGCAGGAATACTGTTCGTGGTATTATATATATAAATAAATTAGCGGTATCTAACAGATGATGTTCTGGGTCACCCTGGTCCACATTTTGGTCGATATCTGGAAAACGCTTCACATATACAACTAAGGGCCACTCCCTTTTAAAACCCTCATTAATATCTTTAATTTGATACCATATCGTACAAACACATTCTAGAGTCATCCCTGGTCCACCTTTATGGCGATATCTCGAAAAGGCGTCCACCTATAGAACTAAGGCCCACTCCCTTTTAAATACTCATTAATACCTTTCGTTTGATACCCCATATTGTACAAACGCATTCTAGAGTCACCCCTGGTCCACCTTTATGGCTATATCTCGAGAAGGCGTCCACCTATAGAACTAAGGCCCACTCCCTTTTAAAATACTCATTAACACCTTTTGTTTATACCCATATTGTACAAACGCATTCTAGAGTCACCCCTGGTCCACCTTTATGGCGATATCTCGAAAAGGCGACCACCTATACAACTACCACCACTCCCTTTTAAAACCCTCATTAATACCTTTATTTTGATACCCATATCGTACAAACACATTCTAGAGTCACCCCTGGTCTACCTTTATGGCGATATCTGGAAAAGGCGACCACCTATACAACTACCACCACTCCCTTTTAAAATCCTCATTAATACCTTTAATTTGATACCGATATCGTACAAACACATTCTAGAGTCACCCCTGGTCCACCTTTATGGAGATATCTCGAAAAGGCGTGCACCTATAGAACTAAGGCCCCACGCCCTTTTGAAAATACTCATTAACACCTTTCGTTTGATACCCATATTGTACAAACGCATTCTAGAGTCACCCCTGGTACACCTTTATGGCGATATCTCGAAAAGGCGACCACCTATAGAACTAAGCCTCACGCCCTTTTAAAATACTCATTAACACCTTTCGTTTGATAGCCATATCGTACAAACAAATTCTAGAGTCACCCCTGGTCCACCTTTATACCAATATCTCGAAAAGACGACTACCTATACAACTACCACCGTTCCCTTTTAAAACCCTCACTAATACCTTTAATTTGATACCCATATCGTACAAACACATTCTAGAATCACCCCTGGTCCACCTTTATGGCGATATCTCGAAAAGGCGTCCACATATAGAACTAAGCTCCACGCCCTTTTAAAATACTCATTAGCACCTTTCGTTTGATAGCCGTATTGTACAAACACATTCTAGAGTCACCCCTGGTCCACCTTTATGCCGATATCTCGAAAAGGCGACCGCCTATACAACTACCACCACTCCCTTTTAAAACCCTCATTAATACCTTTATTTGATTCCCATATCGTAAAACACATTCTAGAGTCACCCCTGGTCCACATTTATGGCGATATCTCGAAAAGGCTTCCACCTACAGAACTAAGCGCCCACTCCCTTTTAAAATACTCATTAACATCTTTCGTTTGATACCCATATTGTGCAAACGCATTCTAGAGTCACCCCTGGTCCACCTTTAGGGCGATATCTCGAAAAGGCGTTCACCTATAGAAGTAAGCCCACTCCCTTTTAAAATGCTCATTAACCCCTTTTCATTTGATACCCATATCGTAAAAACAAATTCTAGGGTCACCTCTGGTCCACCTTTATGGCGATATCTCGAAACGGCCTCCACCTATGGAACTAAGGGTCACTCCCTTTTAAAATACTTATTAACACCTTTCATTTGATACCCATATCGTACAAACAAATTCTAGAGTCACCCCTGGTCCTCCTTTATGCCGATATCTGGAAAAGACGACCACCTATAAAACTACCACCGTTCCCTTTTAAAACCCTCACTAACACCTTTATTTTGATTCCCATATCGTAAAACCACATTCTAGAGTCACCCCTGGTCCACATTTATGGCGATATCTCAAAAAGGCGTCCACCTATAGAACTAAGGCCCACTCCCGTTTAAAATACTCATTAACACCTTTCGTTTGATACCCCTATTGTACAAACGCATTCTAGAGTCACCTCTGGTCCACCTTTATGCCAATATCTCGAAAAGGCGACCACCTATACCACTACCACCACTCCCTTTTAAAACCCTCATTAATACCTTTAATTTGATACCCATATCGTACAAACACATTCTAGAGTCACCCTGGTCCACCTTTATGGCGATATCTCGAAAAGGCGTCCACCTATAGAACTAAGCCCCACGCCCTTTTAAAATACTCATTAACACCTTTCGTTTGATAGCCATATTGTACAAACACATTCTAGAGTCACCCCTGGTCCACTTTTATGCCGATATCTCAAAAAGGCGACCACCTATACAAACTACCACCACTCCCTTTTAAAACCCTCATTAATACCTTTATTTTGATACCCATATCCTACAAACACATTCTGGAGTCACCCCTGGTCCACCTTTATGGCGATATCTCGAAAAGCCGTTCACCTATATAACTAAGCCCCACGCCCTTTCAAAATACTCATTAACACCTTTCGTTTGATACCCATATTGTACAAACGCATTCTAGAGTCACCCCTGGTCCACCTTTATGTCAATATCTCGAAAAGGCGACCACCTGTACAACTACCACCACTCCCTTTTAAAACCCTCATTAATACCTTTATTTTGATACCCATATCGTACAAACACATTCTAGAGTCACCCCTGGTCCACCTTTATGGCGATATCTCGAAAAGGCGTCCACCTATAGAACTAAGCCCCACGCCCTTTTAAAATACTTATTAACACCTTTCGTTTGATACCCATATTGTACAAACGCATTCTAGAGTCACCCCTGGTCCACCTTTATGGCGATATCTCGAAAAGGCGTCCACATATAGAACTAAGCCCCACGCCCTTTTAAAATACTTATTAACACCTTTATTTTGATACCCATATCGTACAAACACATTCTGGAGTCACCCTGGTCCACCTTTATGGCGATATCTCGAAAAGCCGTTCACCTATAGAACTAAGCCCCACGCCCTTTCAAAATACTCATTAACACCTTTCGTTTGATACCCATATTGTACAAACGCATTCTAGAGTCACCCCTGGTCCACCTTTATGCCAATATCTCGAAAAAGCGACCACCTATACAACTACCACCACTCCCTTTTAAAACCCTCATTAATACCTTTATTTTGATTCCCATATCGTACAAACACATTCTAGAGTCACCCCTGGTCAACCTTTATGGTGATATCTCGAAAAGGCGTCCACCTGTAGAACTAAACCCCACGCCCTTTTGAAATACTCATTAACACCTTTCGCTTGATACCCATAATGTACAAACGCATTCTAGAATCACCCCTGGTCCACCTTTATGGCGATATCTCGAAAAGGCGTCCACCTATAGAACTAAGGCCCACTCCCTTTTAAAATGTTCATTAACCCCTTTCATTTGACACCCATATTGTACAAACGCATTCTAGAATCACCCCTGGTCCACAATTATGGCGATATCTCGAAACGGATTCCACCTATAGAACTAAGGCCCACTCCCTTTTAAAATGTTCATTAACCCCTTTCATTTGATACCCATATTGTACAAACGCATTCTAGAGTCACCCCTGATCCACCTTTATGGCGATATCCCTAAATGGCGTCCACATATAGAACTATGGCCCACTCCCTCTTAAAATACTCTTTAATACCTTTCATTTGATACACATGTCATACAAACACATTCCAGGGTTACTCTCGGTTCATTTCCTACATGGTTATTTTCCCTTATGTTGCCACCATAGCTCTCAACTGAGTATGTAATGTTCGGTTACACCCGAACTTAACCTTCCTTACTTGTTCTTTTTGGAGTTTATTTTTCTCTTTAGAAATTTATTTAGTCAGAACATATGTAAATGAAAAAGTGAATTTAACTTAGTAATAGAAAGGAAATTAAAAAAATTATTAGAAATTTGCGTTTTTTACAACCCCCTTTTAAAACCAAGGCATCACTGTTATGCATTTGCATGTCGTAAACATAGTTGTGTGCGTTTTTTATTCAACTGTTTTAAAAAATGAAGGTATCACTGTGACACAATTGCAGATCGTAAAATTGCTTGTGTTGTTTTTTTAAGCCACCACAAGACACAGCAGGTAGAATTGAAACTGCCCCTACCCAAAAGTTCGATCCAAAGGGGTGGACATCAGAATTCGTTTTAGAGGTACGGTTCCTTCGGCAAAGTTTCTTATTTTGATCTCTAGAATACGATTTTCACAGAGCAATGAGCGATTTTTAAATCGACCCGCCCTAGTATATACTATATACATATAGCTCCGATCAAAGTGATTTTTCAGGAAATCTTTTATGAATAAATATCACCAGTTTTAACGTTTTTATATTGGAAATTAAGGGAAAAATGGCTAAAAATCGTTCTATCTGAACGATCGGTTGTATGGGATATATATTATATATAGCCCCGATCGAAATGATTTTTTCATGAAATCTTCTATGATATATTAGAATAAATATCACCAAGTTTAACGTTTTTATATTGGAAATTAAGGGAGAAATTGTCAAAAATCTTTCTAACTGAACGATCGGTTGTATGGGATATATACTATATATAGCTCCGATCAAAGTGATTTTTTCAAGAAATCTTCTATGATATATTAGAATATATATCACCGAGTTTCACGTTTCTACTTTCTAAATTAAGGAAGAAATGGCCAATAATCTTTCTATCTGAACGATCGGTTGTATGGGATATAACTATATATAGCTCCGATCAAAGTGATTTTTTCAAGAAATCTTCTATGATATATTAGAATATATATCACCGAGTTTCACGTTTATACTTTCTAAATTGCGGCAGGAATGACCAAAATCGTCTTATCTGAAAAATCGGTTGTATGGGAGATATATGTTATAGTGGTCCGATCCTACCGGATCCGACAAATGTCTAATATAATCCAAAAATACATCCTTGTGCCAAATTTCATTGAGATATTGTAACGAACCCAGTTAGTCGGGTTTATAGGTGGGGTATAACTCAGCGAATGGGTTCGCCTATACAATAAAAGATGTTAGTTAACGTTATAAAATGATGATTTATTTCAATCAATAATAAAATCTATATACATATATATATGTGTGTGAATTTAATATGGTTAATCACCGAGTGTTTTACACGCCTCGGTAGTATGCCTAGTGAATATACGTAATCGGTGAGCGTTTACACAACTCACCGGATCCCTAGTAAAATACGTAGTCGTCGAGCGTTTACACGATAGTTTCCATTGGATTGCGTCTTGATCGTCGATCTGAACTGCTATGTGCCGATATAACTCACCGTTTTCAATTATGTAGTCTGGAAACTTCTCCGGGTTTCGTTTAACTTCCTCCTTCCTTTTTTCAAGCCATTTACACGATATTTCGTTTTCGTGTTCCAGTCTGTTGAGTTGTGCGTCTTGCGGCTGTCGTGACAGTGCATCCGCTACTACGTTCAGCTTACCTTTCCTGTACTGTACATCGAACGAGTATTGTTGTAACTCCAACGCCCATCTCGCAATACGTCCCGAAGGACTTTCGATGGCGTTCAACCATTTCAATGATAAGTGGTCCGTGATTACCGTGAATTCGTAGCCCTTCCAGATATGGTCGCATTTTGCGTATAGCCCATACAATGGCTAAACACTCTTTCTCCGTGGGTGAATAATTAATTTCTGCTTTGTTGAGGCGGCGGCTAGCGTACGCGATTACCCGCTCTCCGTCGTCTAGCTCCTGTGTGAGGACTGCTCCTAGTCCAAAATCGCTCGCGTCTGTTTGTAATGTGAATCTTCGTGTAAAATCTGGGCACGCCAGTACTGGTGCTTCGGTGAGTGAATACTTCAGTGTCTGAAATGCTGTTTCTTGTGTTTCGGTCCATTTCCATCTGTTACCCTTCTTTAACATGGTTGTCAGCGGATGCGCTATTTTTGAAAACTCTGGTACGAATCGCCGGTACCAAGATGCTATACCTAAAAATCGTCTTAATTCTCTTACGTTTGTTGGTGCTTGCAATTCCTTAATCGCTGCTACTTTATCTGGGTCCGTGTGTATACCCTTTTCGCTTACGACATGTCCCAGATACTTCAGTTGCTTCTTGAAAAATTCGCACTTTTCGGCGTTGATTCTTAAATTTGCTTTTCGTAGGCGTTTAAACACTTCCGTTAGATGTTTAATATGCTCCTCTAGCGTTGAACTTGTAATTATGATGTCATCTAGGTATGCGAATGCGTTCGGTTCTAATTCGGGGCCGATTACTTGATCTAATGCCCGTTGAAATGTTGCGGGTGCTGAATGAAGCCCAAATGGCATCACGCGCCATTGAAACAGCCCGCGTCCAGGTACAGTAAACGCCGTATATTGCTTACTTCCTTCCTCCATAGGGATCTGCCAGTAGCCGTTTTTCAGATCCAGGCTACTTATGTACTTCGCGTTTCTTAGCCGGTCTAGTATGTGTTGGATCCGCGGTAGTGGGTATGCATCGGGGACTGAGCGTGCGTTGAGCTGGCGATAGTCTATACATAACCTCCACTTACCATTCTTCTTCTTTACGAGTACGATCGGTGCACTATGCGGGCTTCGCGATGGCTCGATGCACCCCTTCTCCAATAGCTCGTTTATCTCCATATCAATGGTTTGCTGCATCTTCGGATTCCGTGGAAAGTATCTTTGTTTTATCGGCCGATCATCACGCATGATTATTTTATGCGCCGTGATATTTGAGGTACCAGTCATATTTTCGAACTAAGAATCTGTTCGTCTAGGAAATCCTTAACTCTTGTAGTGTTTTCAGACGGGCTTTGTTGGTCCGTAGTTAGTCCTTCCATATCGTTTACATCGGGCTCGCCTGCCTCAGTTATTGTCCTGCACATAACCGTGTCTTTGCTTGCCTCTTCTGCTTGTAGCGTTACCGTGTGACCGCCGAAACTTAATGATGTGTTTGCCCTGGCAAGTATGTCCATGCCGATGACAACTTCTTCTATTAGCCCTGGAAGAACGAGTATTTCGCTGTTGTACTTCTCTTTCTCGATCTCTACATCTGCCACCATTGCTTCCTTTATCGTGCTGGCTCTACCATCGCCCAATACCACTCGGCTTCGTACCTGTTTCAAAATCGCCTTACCTAATCTCCTCGAACATGTCTCACTCATAAAACTCCTTGTCGCTCCTGTATCTACTGTTGCTGTTACTTTGCAGCCATTTATCTTTACGTCGGCCAAAATACGCCCTCCTGTTTGCTTCAAAATAGTTAGACCTCCCGAATTTGTATTGCTGGAGACCCCACCCCTCGGGTCTGATCGAGTCTCCGGTCGTTTCCCGATGATGCGCGGCAACAATTTTTTGTGAGAATGTCGAACCGACCACATTCCCAACAAAAGTCTCGACGTTCATTGCGGCACGCATAGGCACGATGTCCGTTTTCACCACATCGCCTGCACGCGGCCCTGGGATTCGTATACGTTTGTCTTGTTGGTGGGTTACTTCGCTGTGTATTGCCATTGCCAATCCTGCTACTAGGCTCTACATCTGGTAATTCTTGTATGAAAAAATGCCGGTCATCTGGACGCCTTGCTGGAAGTGCTCTTGCCACTACTCTCTGCGCATCTCTGCCATTCGTGATATTTTCGAAGTCCTCTGCCAGACTCACCAAGCCTTCGAGCGTCTGAAATTCAGTTCGTTTTATATATAATTGATACTCACTGCGGCAGTTTCGGTATATTCTTTGCAGTCTTTGTTCCTCGGTGAGGTTCGCGTGTCTCATGAGGTTCTGTAGTTCCAAAACGTAATCCTTGAACGACTCTCGTGGTCGTTGTGTTCGCTGACGTATCTCGTCTTCCAGCCTTTCGAAGTATGATGCGCTCAAGAAGAAGCGTAAAAAGTCGTGTTTAAAACTGTTCCATTCGCTCCAGTGACGATTATTGTTCCGCAGCCATACCAGGGCTCGGTCCTTGAATAATTCTGGTAGCGCTCGCGGGAGTGAATTAAGGTCCACTTCATATCCCTCCGCCAGCTCTTCTACTCTCTCGACGAAACTCAGTGGGTCACCTTTGCCATCGTACTTAATTCCCCATTTTCGTGCTCGGTCCATTACGCAGACGGTAGACGGAGGTTGGGTAAGTTGTCCTGCAAATTGATATGACATATTAGGTATCGTAGGTATGCTTACGCTTTCAATGTTGTTGACCGGGGTCGCTGGTCGACTTCCGGAAGCGGTTCCACTGTTGCCTTGACCTTCTTGATTGGTGGTTAATGTTGTTTTGGAATGCTTTGTTTCCAACTCTGCGAAACGTGTTTCGTAGCTCGGATTTTGGTTAACAAATTGGGCGAACTCCTTCCTCAACTCATCGACGGTTCCGCTGTTGTTGAATCCAAACTCGGCCGCGTATGTCAAAAGATCTTCCTTCTTCAGGTAATAAATCCAATTTACCTTGACCATGTTGTTTTGTTATATGTTCCGGTGAAATAAAATATATGTCCCCTTATATGTATAAGGGTCCCTGCTCGGGCGCCAATTGTAACGAACCCCGTTAGTCGGGTTTATAGCTGGGGTATAACTCAGCGAATGGGTTCGCCTATACAATAAAAGATGTTAGTTAACGTTATAAAATGATGATTTATTTCAATCAATAATAAAATCTATATACATATATATATGTATGTGTTATAATATGGTTAATCACCGAGTGTTTTACACGCCTCGGTAGTATGCCTAGTGAATATACGTAATCGGTGAGCGTTTCACACAACTCACCGGATCCCTAGTAAAATACGTAATCGGTGAGCGTTTTACACAACTCACCGGATCCCTAGTAAAATACGTAGTCGTCGAGCGTTTTACACGACTCGGCGGTATACCTAGCATAAACAGCTGAAGTTTGACACCACCAGCTGCTCCGTAGTGGATGTTTAACACAGCCCACTATATAGCTCACTCTACGACTTCTAAGCCAAGAGTGCCTTGTTCATGAATTTGCCGCTCCTTTTATACCATTTTTGAGTCGGCTTCCGTTGATTTACAATAAAAGTTCTTATAACTAAGCTAAGATTACTAAATATATATTTGTACGCATGTGTGTTCGCTATCGTTTGACAATTCCATTTCTCCTTGTTCGCTTATACGTAAGTATGTATGTTTGTGCATAATTATGTGAGTTCTTACACTCTGCGATAAAAGTTTTCATATCCTATATATAATTTAATATGTATTATAATTATATATGTTTTAAAATGTATGTATGATTGTACAAAGTATATTTAATTCAAAATGTATGTACATATATGTATAAGTGAATTCATTTCATGCCATATATATAAATTATTATACTTCAGTTTATAATTTTAATATGAAAATCCAAATTTGTGGAGGCCCCGAAAGCCTGTAATTTTGGGGTCTTAACAATATCTCAAAATTTGAGGGACTAGTTTGCGTTCAAAAAGACAGACGGAAGGACAGACGGACGGACAGACGGACGGACAGACGGACATAGCTATATCAAGTCAGTTCGTCGCCCTGATCATTCGGTATACATAATGGTGTGTCTATGTTCTATATTTCTCAACGTTACAAACATCGACCAAAGTTAATATACCATTTCATGTTCATGAAAGGTATAAAAAGATAAATATAAATAAAACAAGTAAGGAAGGCTAAGTTCGGGTGTAACCGAACATTACATACTCAGTTGGGAGCTATGGAGACAAAATAAGGGAAAATCACCTCGTAGTAAAATGAACCTAGGGTAACCCTGGAATGTGTTTGTATGACATGTGTATCAAATGGAAGGTACTAAAGAGTATTTTAAGAGGGAGTGGGCCATAGTTCTATAGATGGAGCCATTTAGGGATATCGTCATAACGGTGGACCAGGGCTGACTCTAGAATTTGTTTGTACGACATGGGTATCAAATGAAAGTGTTAATGAGTATTTTAAAAGGGAGTGGGCCTAAGTTCTATAGGTGGACGCCTTTCGAGATATCGCCATAAAGGTGGACCAGGGGTGACTCTAGAATTTGTTTGTACGATATGGGTATCAAATGAAAGGTGTTAATGAGTATTTTAAAAGGGAGTGGGCCTTAGTTCTATGGGTGGACGCCTTTTCGAGATATCGCCATAAAGGTGGACCAGGGGTGACTCTAGAATGCGTTTGTACAATATGGGTATCAAACGAAAGGTGTTAATGAGTATTTTAAAAGGGGGTGGGCCTTAGTTCTATAGGTGGACGCCTTTTCGAGATATCGTCATAAAGGTGGACCAGGGGTGACTCTAGAATGCGTTTGTACAATATGGGTATCAAATGAAAGGTGTTAATGAGTATTTTAAAAGGGAGTGGGCCTTAGTTGTATGGGTGGACGCCTCTTCGAGATATCACAATAAACGTGGGACCAGGGCTGACTCTAGAATTTGTTTGTATGACATGGGTATCAAATGAAAGTGTTAATGAGTATTTTAAAAGGGAGTGGGCCTAAGTTCTATAGGTGGACGCTTTTCGAGATATCGCCATAAAGGTGGACCAGGGGTGATTCTAGAATTTGTTTGTACGATATGGGTATCAAATGAAAGGTGTTAATGAGTATTTTAAAAGGGAGTGGGCCTAAGTTCTATAGGTGGACGCCTTTCGAGATATCGCCATAAAGGTGGACCACGGGTGACTCTAGAATTTGTTTGTACGATATGGGTATCAAATGAAAGGTGTTAATGAGTATTTTAAAAGGGAGTGGGCCTTAGTTGTATGGGTGGACGCCTTTTCGAGATATCACCATAAACGTGGACCAGGGCTGACTCTAGAATTTGTTTGTATGACATGGGTATCAAATGAAAGGTGTTAATAAGTATTTTAAAAGAGAATGGGCCTCAGTTCTATATCGTGGACGGCTTTTCGGGATATCGACATAAAGGTGGACCAGGGGTGACTCTAGAATTTGTTTGTACGATATGGGTATCAAATGAAAGGTGTTAATGAGTATTTTAAAAGGGAGTGGGCCTTAGTTGTATGGGCGGACGCCTTTTCGAGATATCACCATAAACGTGGACCAGGGCTGACTCTAGAATTTGTTTGTATGACATGGGTATCAAATGAAAGTGTTAATGAGTATTTTAAAAGGGAGTGGGTCTTAGTTCTATAGATGGACGCCTTTTCGGGATATCGCCATAAAGGTGGACCAGGGGTGATTCTAGAATTTGTTTGTACGATATGGGTATCAAATGAAAGGTGTTAATGAGTATTTTAAAAGGGAGTGGGTCTAAGTTCTATAGGTGGACGCCTTTCGAGATATCGCCATAAAGGTGGACCAGGGGTGACTCTAGAATTTGTTTGTACGATATGGGTATCAAATGAAAGGTGTTAATGAGTGTTTTAAAAGGGAGTGGGCCTTAGTTGTATGGGTGGACGCCTTTTCGAGATATCACCATAAACGTGGACCAGGGGTGACTCTAGAATGCGTTTGTACAATATGGGTATCAAACGAAAGGTGTTGATGAGTATTTTAAAACGGAGTGAGCCTTAGTTCTATGGGTGGACGCCTTTTCGAGATATCGCCATAAAGGTGGATCAGGGCTGACTCTAGAATTTGTTTGTACGATATGGGTATCAAACGAAAGGTGATAATGAGTATTTTAAAAGGGAGTGGGCCTTAGTTCTATAGGTGGGCACCTTTTCAAGATATCGCCATAAAGAGGGGTGACTCTATAATGTGTTTGTACGATATGGGCATCAAATTAAAGGTATTAATGAGGGTTTTAAAAGGGAGTGGTGGTAGTTGTATATGTGAAGGCGTTTTCGAGATATCGACCAAAATGTGAACATCATCTGTCGCGGACCGCTAATTTATTTATATATGTAATACCACGAACAGTTATCCTTCCAAGATTCCAAGGGCTTTTGATTTCGCCCTGTAAAACTTTTTCATTTTCTTCTATTTAATATGGTAGGTGTCACACCCATTTTACAAAGTTTTTTCTAAGGTTATATTTCGCGTCAATAGACCACTCCAATTACCATGTTTCATCCCTTTTTTCGTATTTTGTATATTATTATGGCATTTTTTTCATTTTTAGTAATTTCCGATATCAAAAAAGTGGGCGTGGTCATAGTCGGATTTCGGCCATTTTTTATACCAATACAAAGTGAGTTCAGATAAGTACGTGAACTGAGTTTAGTAAAGATATATCGATTTTTGCTCAAGTTATCGTGTTAACGGCCGAGCGGAAGGACAGACGGTCGACTGTGTATAAAAACTGGGCGTGTCTTCAACCGATTTCGCCCTTTTTCACAGAAGACAGTTATCGTCCCAGAATCTAAGCCTGTACCAAATTTCACAATGATTGGTAAATGTTTTGTTCGACATATGGCATTAAAAGTATCCTAGACAAATTAAATGAAAAAGGGCGGAGCCACTCCCATTTTGAAAATCTCTTTTATTTTTGTATTTTGTTTCACCATACCATTACTGGAGTTGAATCTTGACATAATTTACTTATATACTGTAAAGATATTAACTTTTCTTTTAAAATTTGACTTTAAACAGATTTTTTATTAAAAAGTGGGCGTGGTCGTTCTCCGATTTTGCTAATTTTTATTAAGCATATATATGGCAATAGATGTAACGTTCCTGCCAAATTTCATCATGATATCTTCAACGACTGCGAAAGTACAGCTTGCAAAACTTCTAAATGACCTTCTTTTAAAAGTGGGCGGTGCCATGCCCATTGTCCAAAATTTTACTAGTTTTCTATTCTGCGTCATAAGTTCAACTCACCTACCAAGTTTCATCGCTTTATCCGTATTTGGTAATGAATTATCGCACTTTTTCGATTTTTCGATATCGAAAAAGCGGGCGTGGTTATAGTCCGATATCGTTCATTTTAAATAGCGATCTGAGATGAGTGCCCAGGAACCTACATACCAAATTTCATCAAGATACCTCAAAATTTACTCAAGTTATCGTGTTAATGGACGGACGGACGGACATGGCTCAATCGAATTTTTTTTCGATACTGATGCTTTTGATGTATGGAAGTCTATATCTATCTGGATTCGTTTATACCTGTACAACCAACCGTTATCCAATCAAAGTTAATATACTCTGTGAGCCCTGCTCAACTGAGTATAAAAATAGGTAGGTAATTTGTGTGAGGATGCAAGTTTCACGTTTTTAGTGGTCTGCATGTAAAAACTAAGACCACGAATCACTTATTTCATATTTGCCGTAAAAAAGGGGCAAAAATGACAACTTATATGGAGTATATAATATGTATACCACCGATCTCTATGATTTTTTCAGACAACAATATATGCTATATACGAAAGCATTTCGTGAAATTTGAAGTTTCTAGCTGTTAAAATGGGGCTGAAATTGCGAATATATATGTATATATATATATATACTATATATACCACCATATATATACTATATATTCCACCGATCTCTATGATATTTTCAGAAAACAATATGTGCTATACACGTAAGCAGTTTGTGTAATTTGAAGCTTCTAGCTGTTAAAGTGGGGTAGAAATTGCGAAAATATATATATATAATATATAGATAGATAATTAATTGAGGATCGCACTGCGACCATTGGTCATCTGCTTCACAACACCTCATCCAAGCCGACATCTCTGATGAACCCTAGCAGCGATTTGATGTGAGAATGTTCTGGCCATGGTGAGCCCATAAACTTAGCTCTACGTCTTGAGATTGCATCACACTCCAGGAGGATATGGTCCGCCGTCTCCGCTGATCGATCACAAAAGTGGCATGTGTTGTTCGATATTATACCCAGCTTTTGCATGTGGCTGTTCAGTCTACAGTGTCCTGTAAGAATAGCTGTTAGAATTCTTAGGTTATTTTTCGAGAGGGCTATAAATGCCCTGTATCGAATTGTGCAGTAACCCCCTACCAGTAGCTTAGATTGTCACAGGCCTGGCATATTACGCCATTGTTCTTCTTTTTTTCCTTTTCTTCTGCTAATAGATGCCCCCTAATTTCCTGCGGGCCTACTGGCAGGAACGGCTCAGGACCAATAGGTCGTATCGTTGCTGCCTCTCTGGCCAGGCTGTCCGCCTGCTCGTTTCCCTCGACTCCCCTGTGGCCAGGAACCCAGGCAAACAGTAGTTCGTTGTGTGCTCCTAGTTGATTCAGCTTTTCCACGCACTCAAGGACTAGTGCTGATTTTATTTCAAATGCCGAGATAGCCTTGAGGGCGGCCTGGCTGTCACTGAGTATGGCAATTTTCTCATTGGAGTATTTTCGCTGAAGTTTCAGGTCCGCGCACTGGCTTATGGCGAATACCTCCGCTTGAAAAATGCTCGGGTATGCTCCCAGGGGTATTGATATCTTGGCCCTGGGTCCAACGACTCCAGATCCAATCCCCTCTGGGGTCTTCGAGCCATCGGTATACCATACTATACTGTTTAGCTGCTGAATGCTCTCAATTCTGTTTTCCTCCCACGTACCCTTGTCTCTCAGTTCTACTTTATATCTTTTCTCATATACTATCTGCCTGAGGATATCATCCCTCGGGATTTGAGAGATTGGGATCTTCTCTCTCAATTCCTCCATGTTCCGGGACAATATGACTTTACCTTTGCCCGAGCCCTCCTTGACGATATTAAGGAGGGCTCGCTTGGCTGACTGCTCTATCGATATATGCAGCGGGGTTTGATCGAGGATAGCTTCCAGCGCTGTTGTGGGGCATGTGCGCATAGCTCCCGTGATGCACACACATGCCAGTCGCTGAAGTTTCGACAGTGCTTGCCTCGTCGTCGCCCGAGTTGTTCTCGATGGCCAGGCTATTAAGCCATATGTTATCGTAGGTTTTACTATCATGGTATACATCCATCTTAGCACGTGTGGGCTACAGCCCCATGATTTGCCTGCTAGACGTTTGCATACCATGATGGACCTCGTGGCCCTAGTCTTCATGGAGTCGAAGTGTTGTTTCCATAAGAGCTTGGTGTCAAAAGTGATCCCCAAGTATTTCACTGCGGTTCCATATTCTAGTTCCACGCCATCTATTGTTATTGCTCTCAGGGCTGGTAGGACTCTTCTTCTGGTGAAGGGGATGATGGTTGTCTTAGATGGGTTGATGTTAAGACCCACATTGGCGCACCATTCCCTTGTGATGTTCAATGCTCTTTGTATTATGTCAGAGCGTACTCTAGAATTTACCCCCTGCAATTATGACGATGTCGTCAGCATATCCTTGGCATCTTATGCCACTGTTTGATAGCTTTTGCAGGAGTTCATCCACTACTAGGCTCCACAAAAGGGGTGACAGGACACCTCCCTGGGGGCACCCTCTCGTGGTAATGACCTTAACTGCACTGCTGCCTACTTGGGCTTCAGCGATTCTTGTAGGGAGTAGATTGTCAATCCATCTCTGGATAGGCAACTGAACTCCTCTTCTCTGCAGTGCTATGTTTACGCTTTCGTGAGATGTGTTGTCAAAGGCACCCTCGATATCAAGGAAAGCGCAAAGCACTGTTTCCCCTGCTTCGAACGCCCTCTGTATTTCGGATGTTAACTGGTACAGAGCTGTGTCCGTGGACCTACGCGCTCTGTAGGCATGCTGGCTATAATGTAGGGGCCAGCTCTTGAGGGCGTTCGACCTGATTTCTTGGTCTATTTTCTTTTCCATTGCCTTCAAGACAAAGGAGGTTTGACTTATTGGTCTGAAGAACTTTGCTTGTGAATAGTCCTTTTTTCCTACTTTTGGTATGAATACTACTCTTGCTCTTCTCCACATCATGGGTATATATCCCAGTGCCAGGCTATCTCTCATGCTCCTGGCGAGATGTGGGATGATCTGTGTCCCTTGCTGCATTAGCGCCGGGTAGATGCCGTCCACCCCCGGAGTTTTGTATTTCTCAAAAGATTCCACTGCCCATCTGACTCTGGCCTCACAAAAGAGGGAGTTGGCTAGTTGCCAGTCTGATGGGGTTGGTCTAACTCTGGGGAATACAGGTTCCGGTACTTGCGGGGAGGCCTCAGGAAAATGCGCTTGCAGCAAGGCCTTTGCTCGCTCTTCCACCGTTTCGGTATAGGTACCCTCTGGGAGCCTAATTGCTAGGTTTGTCTGTCTCTGCTCTTTGGATAGGGCCTTGTGTAGCCTTGCCGCTGCAGGCGTGCTGGAAATTCCCTCACAGAAATTCCTAAAACTTTCCCTTTTTGCTTTTCTTATTTCCTTATTATACTTAGTTAGATTTTGGGTATATTCCTCCCAGTTGCCGGTTCTCCTTGCCTCGTTAAAGAGTTTCCTGACTTTCCTCCTTAGCACCGTCAGGTCATAAGACCACCAGGGGGTTGCCTTCTTATCCTTAATCAAGGAGACACGGCAACTGGAGTTATAGGCATCTATCATTATTTGATTTGACCTTTCCACCCTGCTCTCTAACTCGGTACAATTGGTACTTCTGCCTTTACTCTTAAGGCTACCTATGTTAGCTTCTATAATACTTTTGTAGCTGTCCCAGTCTGTTTTCCTGGGATTTATTCTAGGGTTGGTTTGCCCCGATATAGCGCCCAGCTCAAACCTTATGATTCTGTGGTCCGAAAGGGAGGGTTCTTCTGAGACCCTCCATTTCGAGATCATATTCTCAGTTAGGTTGTTGCCGAGTGTTATATCAATAACTTCTGCCCTAGCTCTCGTAACAAACGTCGGTTTACTCCCGACGTTGTATATACATAAATCATAATCTAACAAACACTCACCCCTTTGGTTGGTATCACTGCTGCCCCATTCCGTGTTGTGGGAGTTAGCATCGCTTCCTATGATTAGAGGAAGTTTCGCTCTTCTGCAGTGAGCTACCAGCTTCTGTACGTTATCTGGGGGGGACCATGTTGTCGTCCCACGGGAAATAGGCTGTGGCTAGCACAATGCTGGAGTCTTCGCCATTGACTTTCGCATCTATTTGTACCGCCCCCAGATCTCGACTTAAAAACTCTGTAATGCAAAAATAGTTAATATTTCCTTTAAGCATTACACATGCTCTAAGTCTCTGCTGGGAGAGATCCCAAATTCCTCTACTGTTACTTACATTAAGGCCCCTCACCTGTCCCTTGTATGCCCAAGGTTCCTGTATGAGGGCTATGCCCAGATCATCCGAGGCAAACCTCCTCGCCAGTACAGCCGAAGCTGCAATGGCGTGGTGGAGGTTGATCTGGGCTATCTGCATGCTTAAGCCGGTCATTTTGGCCCGGCCGGCCTCATCGGGTCGTCGCAATCCGACAGCCCGCTTTCGCTATCATCCCGCTTGTCCAGTGCCAGCTCTTGGAGGTCCAAGCCCTCAATGAGTTCCTGTGTGGTGGATATGTGTTGGTCTGTTTCTTCCGCGACCTCATCGCTATGACTTGCTGCGGTAGCAGAGTTTGTAGTCACACGTGCCTTGATGGTGTCGGTGCTCGCGTCCGACATGTCCTCGTCCGACATCTTTTCTATGTCGACGCCCTCTACCGCCTTGTATTCATGCCGCTCACTATTCCCTGGTAGCTTCTGCCTCCACTGTCTTACTTGGATCAAGCCGTACCTGTCGTGCAGCTTGAACTCATTCCTAATTGTGAGCTGGTAGAATTCTTCATCAATGCCCACGTCGAGACGTAGGCCCGTTTCTTCCGCGCTGCTGTTTATAACGCGCCACCTCTGCGTCTTAAGGCCCTCGTTCTGGTTAGCGAGGAACCGGATCGCAAATTCTCTGGGGCGGTCCGCACTCCTTGGGAGGAACATTGTCACGTTATGCGTGGGCGGTATGTCTTCCCCGCGCCTTGTGCATAATTGTGGCCTTGTCCACCCCTCGAGTGTTGGCACTACTTCCTCGAGCCACTTTGCGGTTTTCTCATCCTCGCAGTCAACAAGGAGGAGCCCTGCTTGGAAGTACACCCCGCAAAATACTAGAGCATGCCCACACCCCCTGAACACTCCATCCATAATTAGCTCCTGGAGATTTGTCAGGTCCTCTTGACTTAGGGCATCCGCTGGGTAGTTCCTGGGCAGAACAGCCACTCGGGTACCCCTGAGGGCATCCGAGTAGCTCCGCTGTTTTGCTGCTACTTCAGCGGGTCTCCCAGTCGCCCTGGTCCTATTCTCCCGGCGCATGGTTGCCGTGTTCTGCGGGGCATGGGCCCGTTGCCTCTTTGAACTGGGAGTTTCCTCCCGTGTGATCTGCCCGATCCTACGCTTTCCAGCGGGAGCGGCTGTATGCTGGTCAGCTACCGCTGGCTGTTTTTTACTTCCGACTCTGTTTCTCCGTTCGGCGGTCGCTGTACTGTGCTCGTGGGCTGGTTTATGACTGTGCTCGTCTGCCCTGGCTCTTGCTTCCCTGGGCGACAGGCCCTCCTCAAGGTATCGGAGATACCATTTTATACCAGACCCACTTAATCCCAGACGCCATTTATCTGTAAGCGATCTTGGTCTGCCCGGTGGTGGTAGTGCAGGTTGCCTGCCCCTGTTATGCCTTCTGTTGGGCCGCTTCCACTCTTCCCGGTTTCGCTCGGTGTCGCTCCCTTTCTGAGACCTATCGCAGCTGTGAGCTGCTTTCAGAATCCTGCTTCGACGGTGAGCGCCCATGTTTACTTGGCTCCCTAGAGGGCCTGCTATGGTTGTTTTGCTGTCTTCGCTCATTTGTTTAGAGGTACCGTCGGAGCTACGCTTAGTTGGTGTACCTCTTTCCTAGGGGGCCCGCGCTGCTCTATGGTGGTACTGGGCCCTCCATGTTTCGCGGGTTTGTTCCTGGACGCCTGCCCCTCCTGCTCCCCTTTTTTGATGTGCCCGCGATTCTCACCAGTAGCCGAAATGCCTCTGGGGATCGCGTGTTTGGTCGCATTTTGCTTACTATGCTCTTCTGGCCCGCGTCGCTTTCCTTGTATTGCACTTAGGGTTTGCGGGTTTAAGAGCCAGTTCTCTCCGCACTCCAACGCTGGTGGAGGGCGATTCTTCGTCCCTCATATGCTCTAAAAAGAGCATTGCCTCCTCTCTCGAGAGGTTCTACAGGAATTTCCTGGAGTACCTGCTTGGCCTGCTACTGCTTTGCCCGCTGCTCTTTTTGGAGCCCGTTTTCTTTGTTGCGTTGCTGTTGTTGTTTGTTTTTTTGTTGTTTTGATTTGTTTGTTTATCCGTTATTGTCGAACGACAACATGCTTGACGTGGCAAGCGTAGTTGTCAAATTATTTAAATGGGGAACTGGGTTGGCCCGCCGCGGCAGAGCCCCTTGACGCGGTAAGGCCATGATTACTCCCCAAGGTGGCCCGGTGTTGTGAAGGCGCCGTTATAATACAACCGGTGTTGTGGACCTCCTGGCTGTAAACCAGTCCAATGGGCACGGTGACGCATGACACCCTGGATTAGGAGGTGACAGTTCCTGGTTGCCGATAGCATTCGACCACATTTGACAGATGAGCGCGGTTGCGTCGCTCCCATCTGACCAATTAGTATCAAATGCGATCGGCATAAGCCCCTGCACCGCTACAAGGTGACTGTCTTCGCAGGAGTGCTATATACATATACTATATATATATACTATATATACCACTATATATGTGACCCGGTCTATGAAAAGTGGCTTATGACTCAAAAAAATTACTACTACTAAGAAACTGAAAATGCATTGTTTATCTTTAACAGCTGTTTCTCGCAATTTCTTTTTTGAGTCATAAGCCACCTTTTCATAGACTGGGTCACATACGTAAGCATTCGTTGAAATTTGAGGCCTCTAGCTCTTAAAAAGGTGCAGTAATTACGAAAAGTTCCTTATCTGAACAATCGGTTGTGGCGATATATGCTATATATACGACCGATCTCATCCATTTTTTCAGACAACAATATGTGCAATATACGAAAGCATATAGTGAAGTTTGATGCTTCAATCTGATAAATTTAGGTAGATATGACAAAAATCCTCTTTTTCTGAAAAATCGGTTGTATGGAGGATATATGCTATAGCGGTCCGGTCCGGCCGGTTCCGACAAATGTCTAATCGGACACATAAGTACACCCTGCTCACCCAGACGGACAGACGGACATGGCTAAATCAACTCAGCTCTTCATCCTTCATTCATTTCGGTGGTGGGTATATCTATTTTCCTTTAAGGATTTACAATTTTGGGATTCGTGACGAAATTAATATACCATTTCATTCTCATGAAAGCTATAAAAATTCAACAAGAGTTCCCCAAACCTAGTTGATTATTTATAATTTTCACTGTTGGAAAAAGTACTCACAAACGAACTCCGATTTTCAGGAACAACCTTTTCATTTATCTTAAACAAATCCTCTGCACACGACAGAGGAAAGTAAGATTTTACTGAGCATGCTGCAGCATCTTGTTGAACCAGTATTCTGAGAAGACATTAAGGCTAAAGAAAATCAAGTTGAATTTAAGTAAATGTCGGAGTCGGCATAAAACATGTAGGTCCCGTCCGACCAATTTGTAGGGAAAATCAAGAGGAGCACGACGCAAATTGGAAGAGAAGCTCGGCCTTAGATCTCTTCGGAGGTTATCGCGCCTTACATTTATTTTTTTATACCTTTCATGAAAATGAAATGGTATATTAATTTCGTCACGAAACTTTTCGTAATTACTGCCCTATTTTAAGAGCTAGAGGCTTGAAATAAACGAATGCTTACGCATATAGCATATATTGTTTTCTGAAAAAATCATAAAGATCGGTGGTATATATAGTATATATATGGTGGTATATATAGTATATATATATAGTATATATATATATTTTCGCAATTTTAGCCCCATTTTTAACAGCTAGAAGCTTCAAATTTCACCGAATGCTTACGTATATAGCATATATTGTTGTCTGAAAAAAATCATAGCGATCGGTTGTATATATAGTATATATCTCATACAACTGATTGTTCAGATAAGAAACTTTTCGCAATATCTACCCCATTCTAACAGCTATAAGCTTCAAATTTCACCGATTTCTTACGTATATAGTATATATTGTTGTGTCATCATAGAGATCGGTGATATATATAATATACATATGATGGTATATATAATATATATATATAGTATATATATATTTTTTTTTGCGATTTCGGCCCCATTTTAACAGCTAGAAGCTTCAAATTTCACCAAATGCTTACGTGTATAGCATATATTGATGTCTGAAAAAAATCATTGAGATCGGTGGTATACATAGTATATATCTCATACAACCGATTGTTCAGATAAGAAACTTTGCGCAATTTCTGCCCCGTTTTAACAGCTAGAAGCTTCAAATTTCACGAAATGCTTACGTATATAGCATATATTGTTGTCTGAAAAAATCATAGAGATCGGTGGTATATATATTATATACTTCATATAAACTGTAACTTTTGCCCCTTTTTTACGGCTAGAAGCTTCAAAATTCATCAAATTTCATCAAATAGTTACGTTTACGTTATATATTTTTGAAATACGTGATTCGTAGTCATAGTTTTTACATGCAGACCACAAAAAACCTGAAGATTTGCATCTTCACACAAAGTACCTACCTATTTTTATACCTTTCATGAAAATGAAATGGTATATTAATTTCGTCACGAAACACAAAATTGTAAGTCCTTAAAGGAAAATAGATAGATTCACCATTAAGTATACCGAAATAGTCACGATGAAGAGCTCAGTTGATTTAGCCATGTCCGTCTGTCCGTCTGTCTCTTTGTATGCAAACTAGTCCCTCAATTTTTGAGATATCTTGATAAAATTTGGTGCGCAGGTGTATTTGGGTGTCCGATTAGACATTTGTCGGAACCGGCCGGATCGGACCACTATAGCATATATCCTCCATACAACCGATTTTTCAGAAAAAGAGGATTTTTGTCATATCTTACTCAATTTAACAGCTAGAAGCTTCAAATTTCACCAAATGCTTACGTATATAGCATATAATGTTGTCTAAAAAAATCATAGAGATCGGTGGTATATATATTATATACTTCATATAAACTGTCATTTTTGCCCCTTTTTTACGGCCAGAAGCTTCAAAATTCATCAAATTTCATCAAATAGTTACGTTTACGTCATATATTGTTGAAATACGTGATTCGTAGTCATAGTTTTTACACGCAGACCACAAAAAACCTGAAACTTTGCATACTCACACAAAGTACCTACCTGTTTTTTATTTTATATTTATCTTAAAAATCGTTTAGGTGTGTAGATCTACTCACTATATATTTCTAATGTTATACAGCCGATTATTCGGAGATTACGAACGGGATAAGATTATTGTTCAGCCCCATTCATGAAAGGTATGAAGTCTTCGGCACAGTACAAAATGGCCTCCTTCAGGTTTCCGACGGATTCTGGAAGTAAAAACAACACAAATTAACAAATATATCATGTATTCATGTATATTTGCCCTGCCCTGAAATTGGGTCAAATGCAAGCACACAGGTAAAATTAATTGCAATAACTTTTGAGTTTAAATTGAAATTTTTGATCTTCTATTGTAATTTTCTGAACTTGACTTTAAAAGGTGTAGACTTATAACAAAAATTATTTTATTATCCGGAATCGTAAATGGAATATGCAGCCAAATCATCAAAATTTCAACAACCACAAAATTTTAAACTTTTTACTGATATCACTTCTTAGAGTTTTGTAACTTTCCAACATATGCTGCTTTTTTATTGAAAATAACTATATTGATCTGATTTGGGGTAATATTGTATGGGAGATGTCACGACCTTCATTCCCATGCACCCCACTTCTTACCACTTTTCTCCACTGACATAATATTGGTGTTGGGCATCTGCTTGTCAAGTATCATTGCCCCGGTTTTATTGGTATACATATCAGATGCCACGCTCCCTACATACAAAAATTATCCCCTATACACTGAATCACTTTTTCTTACACATTTGGTTATATTTCATTTAAATCGGCCGTACGGTGAAAATTTGCGTGTGGCTTATTTATATGGCAAAAGCCTAGTTGAGGGATCGACTGCTAATACGCGTCCAAAAATATCTAGAGAGGTGTCAAACGAGGCATCTTGACTTCAGTATTAATAATCAGAAGGCGCAAAATAAACATTTTAACTCGTTCAAAAGATATTAACGTAAGACCGAAAAATTACCCACGGGTTCCTCCGAAATTTTGAGAAGAACAGCTTCCTGCGTTGAGGGCCTTCGGCCGCGATTATAAGGAATTACCCTGACCGGTCCACCAATGGGGTGGGATCAAAATTAAATGCGTGCAAAATCTCTTTGAACACACACTTTTTTTAAGTGCATAACGACATTACAACAACTACATGAAAATTGCCAAATTCAACTGCAAATAACTCCGGACAGAGATACAATTTTGCTTTTCGCTTTCGGATTATTGTTGTCGAGGTCTTTGACACCTCTCTCGATATTTTTGGACGCGTATTAGCAGTCGACTCCTCAACTAGACTTTTACCAGGGCTTTTAAATTGCCCCTAGTTAAAGGGCAAGTCTAGCAAACGTTAAAGGGTAATATACTTGCAACATTTAGACTTGTCTAATCAGCTAACACATGTTGTAAAGTAAAAACCTGTAGCACAATATTTTACCTTTTTTATTATAGTCAACCGATGTGTGTAAATCCCTTAAAGTATCAGGTTATTATTTATATTAATTTATAAATCGTCAAATGAAATAAATCTTGAACTAGTTCTTAAGATATAAACAATTTGTTTACATTATTGTTAGAGAACGCATAGTACCGATGGTACTATCGAAATTGCACTAACTTAACTCTTGTACTGAAATTTAAAAGCCCAACCCATAAGATTTTGTATGCATATAGTAAAGCCGACTGATGAGTGCATTTATACTCGTATTGCGCGGGGGAGCGACAAATAGCCTAAAATTGTGACTACCATGTCCATTAATAATTACCTTGCAAATTTGTTATCTTTGCATCCAGCGCCTTGCAACCTGCACACCCTGCAACTTGTGACTTTTTACCTACAAAAAGAATACTTGAGTTAATGATATCTTATTCAGATGTATATGTGATGAAACTACAAGAGGATGATGGTAGGTTCTCGACGTTGCTGAAGGATACGCGCTTTATTTCTTTGGCATGGTTGTTATATTTATGTCAAAGATTACTGTATGTTACTTAGTTAATAAGTAGGGAAATTAATATTTTGTTGCATATGATTCGAACCACCAAACAAAGCAAACTATTAATTCCCTAATGTGTTCAATTTAAATTGAGTTAAAAAGTGCCATGTAACAATTGCAACAAAATATGCTATCAATTTGAGGGAGACCTACTAGTTTACATTCTATTTCTTCAATAGGGTATTGGTTTTCCTCTTCTATGAGTGAGAAGTCGCCCAGGCAAATACGAAGAGACATGGAGTCAATTGGTTCTAAAAAGAAATTTCTCAAATTTGCAAACTCTTTCCCTATTATAAACGTCTGTCTTCTGAAAACCCTGTAAATTCTATGGTTTGAATGGTTTAATAAGGCAAAAGATATCTGGCTTTTAGAAGAAAAGACGCATTCCTGGAAAAAATAACACAAACCTCTGCCCCTCAAAGTTGTAAAAGCCCTGATGCTTTTTCCTTTGCAAACTAACGTTTCATGGCTGACTCGATTTATTATTTGTGGAGAATTTGAGTTGGCTTTTGATATATTTTTTAATGTTTGTAAGTAATTTACGAAATCGTAAGTTGAAAAACTTGATAACAGACCAATTGGTTCAACACTCTCCGTTAGATGCAGTAAATGATGAACATTATGAGTAACACTGGAATTCCCGAATATTTAATTTATTTTCCACAAATAAAGATAACATATTTTGGCAATTTCCAATTATCTAAATATGATTTTGGACAAAGGAGCATCCTATACGCACAGAATAGAAGGAAAAATTGATAATGTAAGTCACCATGAACATTGTTTTTTTTCAAAATAAGGATGCCTGTATATAACAGAAATTGGCGAAACTCAGTTGCCTTCCAATTTGAGATTTCGTCGAACGATCTGGGCTTACGGGCGAATTCCTTCGTTATGAACGGTGATAGAGAGACTAAAAATTTTGACATATGTTTCCTTTTAAGTTTTTCAACTTTTAAATTTATATCGTCTTTTATCATTCTTTTTAAAAAGTTTCGCATTATCCCCAAATCCACCAAATGCATACTATCTATAGCTACTTGGCTTATCATTTTTACAACCAATTTTTTCTAGTGGAGTCTTTGAATTCCTAAATTTCGGTTCATGATGTGTTTTGTATCTTCTGGTTAAAAAGTCATTGTCAGTTACCAAATTTCCAGACACAGAAGAATATACCATCACGGTTTACCTTTAACCCCGATTTGCGTACACTTGCTGCAACCATGAGAAGCTGAATGATAACGTGTACCACAAACAAACGCTTTCGCGGGAGCATCACATACAATTGACTTCATAAGAACTTTTAACAATTTTGCCACCTAGTTCAATGCTATTTTTTAAGATATTCTCCATTTCCGTAACAAAAGGATTTAAAATTCCGAAACATTGCTTGGCTTTTTATTTCCAACATATATACCGACAGGAAAAACACAAACTGAACTAAAATCAACTAGCCGCACCAATATTGCAATATGCAATTTTCTCCAATTGCTTGCTCAAACCAACATGGAAATAGAGTCCTGGTGGAATTGATTTAGTAACTGCGATTTCTCTTCTTTTGGAATAGAGTGTTTCGGCACTTATTGGTACATCTAGATTCTCTTCTTGTAAAATACTAGAAGGCTCTCAAATGCTCTACATGATGGTCTAAAAGTAGTAAACCATTTTTTCCTTAAAGGAACGCTGCAGTTCGCCTATAACTGAATTTCCACTATCTACATTAATAGCTCCATCAGAACAATCGCTTTCCTCACATTCATACTTAGTAGGCAAACTCCCTATATCACCAACTCCACTTATGCCAGTACCGCATTCCTCCAGAGAGGATTTTGATGGCCCTGCTTCATCATTACTAGAAACTGGTCTAAACAAAATCCTAGCATACATTTCCCTTTGCTTCTTGAAAGTCTTCTCACATTACGTTTGCTACTCATTGTTACATGCAATTTTCAACTCGCCAAAATCGCAAAACAACCACAAAATTTATATTTTTAATTTATATTATTTTTATAAGGCACGAGTAAAATTTTTCTACTTTTCCCTACACTCGTGATAATTTGGAATGTATACTGAAAAAGTTAGATGTGTATATGCAGCCATTTATCGATTATTGCGATTGCCCACCGATAGATCGAAAAATATAGTCGGCTGATATGATCATCCGTTCTCGTGTTATGTTTTTCTTAAAACAGCTGTCGTTATATTACAACTATAACGAACTTTTTATGGAATAGCCACAATATTTTGTTTTCCAAATAATATATAAAGCTTTACATGTAAAACCACCAATGCGGTAACGACAGATAGCGAATCGATGATAGGTTGATACAGCAGCAAAGGCATAAAGCAAAGCAACGCGAGCAAAAATTTATATAGATCGCCTTGCTGCGTTGATTTTGAACTATGAAACGTCTTGCTGCTTTAATACAAGCACAGATTTAGCTGCACTTCACTACGCGGCAAAATATTCTTTGCATGTATTCTTATGGGCAAAGTCCAAAAAGTTTAGCGCCGTTGCCGCATGTAAGTCCCCCTTTACTTTTATTGACGGCATATCTGTACCGTTTTCACTATTCAACTTGAATCCGTGGGTTATATGGCATCTTTATAACTTATAATGTGTGTTCATACATATTTAACCTTTTTGCATACAAATTACAATCGCCTTTTAAATGTAATTTCTATACAAATTTTTGAACATCAAATTTTTTTCACTGAACTGGAACTAATTTACACACAGTCGCATTCTTAAAATTTTGACAGTATACTTTTACGGGAACACAAAACTTAATGGTTTTGGGTAATATAAGGCAGCGCGTAAGATTTTTGAAATGCTCACTTATATTGCTATTCAACAGGCGAGAAAATAGCCAATCTTCAACGGGCTCTACAATTAGCGGAGGTGAAATCTTCTGAATTGGCAAAGATATTGGATACTGAGAAAACATGTCATGAACGCGATGTTGAAGAATTAAAGGAACGTTGGGAAAAAGAGGAAACAGAAAATTGGAAGGCAGCAAAAGCAGAAAGATCCAATAATTGTAGCAAATGCATTGATTATATCACTGAGATCACAAAGTTTGAATTACAAAATCTAAAATTGAGTAATACCAATCCAATTTATAAAAGGAAATTAACGATCTTATGGAACAACTAAATAAATCTAAAGCTTTAATTGTAGAGCTCAATGAAAAGTTAAAGCTAACCAAAGAACAGGAAACGCTTATACGCGAGCTCAAAGAAAAAGCTGCACGATTCGAAGAGTATATCAAAAGTCAAAGTAGCTCATCCGAACATAGTTCAGCTCCACCAAAACAAGCATCACCAAAGCAACCGGCTGTGAATGATGCTGATAACAGTAATGGGCAAGAAAATAAGCACTTGCACACAACTGAGATAAAGCAAATTGAAGGGCGTGTACGCGATGAAATGTCCAAGTTATTTGCCATCGAATTCAAACGTTTTTCAAATAAAACTTAATCAAACTGAAGAGAAAAATATTTGTTTACAACGTGGATATGAACTTGCGCGTAAAGTCCTACAACAGCGACAAACCGAAGTGGAGCTGTTAAAGCAAGCTATTCTAGCTAAACGTGAACATATCGCAGAAGTACTAAACAAAAAAGATGCTGAAGCACAAGCGATGATTGGAAAACAAACTGCCATATTGCATAAATGTCGTGATGAATTATTAGCAAAAAATTAACATGCTGTTCAACTATCTAAAGAATTAGAAGAACGGCAAACGCCAATCGAGAGCCGAGCGTCAATCGATGAAAGCTGTAATGATGCATTGGGAGGAGCAAAGTAAACATGTCGATGCTATATAGAGTGAATGGAAAAACAAGTAAGGAAAGCTAAGTTCGGGTGTACCGCACATTACATACTCCAGCTGAGAGCTTTGGAGACAAAATAAGGGAAATCACCATTTAGCAAAATGAACCTAGGGTAACCCTGGAATGTGTTTGTATGACATGTGTATCAAATGAAAGGTGTTAATGATTGTTTAAAACGTAGTGGGCCTTAGTTCTATAGGTGGACGCCTTTTCGAGATATCGCAATAAAGGGTGGGCAGGGGTGACTCTGTTTGTACGATATGGGTATCAAATTAAAAGTAGTAATGAGGGTTTTAAAAGGGAGTAGCCTTAGTTGTATATGTGAAGGCGTTTTCGAGATATCGACCAGGGGTGGACCAGGTAACCCAGAACGTCTTCTGTCGGGTACTCGCTCATTTATTTATATATGTCATACCACGAACAGTATTCCTGTCAAGATTCCAGGGCTTTTGATTCCACCCTGCATAACTTTTTCATTTTCTTCTACTTAATATGGTAGGTGTCACACCCATTTTACAAAGTTTTTTTCTAAAGTTATATTTTTGCATCAAAACCCAATCCAATACCATGTTTCATCTCTTTTTTCATATTTGGTACAGAATTATGGCATTTTTTTCATTTCTCGTTGTTGTTGTTGTTGTAGCGATAAGGTTGCTCCCCGAAGGCTTTGGGGAGTGTTATCGATGTGATGGTCCTTTGCCGGATACAGATCCGGTACGCTCCGGTACCACAGCACCATTAAGGTGCTGGCCCGACCATCTCGGGAACGATTTATGTGGCCACATTAAACCTTCAGGCCATCCCCTCCCTCCCCAACCCCAAGTTCCATAAGGAGCTTAGGGTCGCCAGAGCCTCGTCTGTTAGTGAAACAGGATTCGCCGCGGATAGGTGAGGTTGATAATTGGGTTTGGAGAAGCTATATGTTGCGCTGGCAACCTGCAGGGTTGCGCTACACAGCCCCTTGAATCTGGTATTTTAGTCGCCTCTTACGACAGGCATACCTACCGCGGGTATATTCTGACCCCCCCTACACCCGCTGGGGGATTTCATTTCTCGTCATTTTCGATATTGGAAAAGTGGGCGTGGTCATAATCGGATTTCGGCCATATTTTATACCAATATAAAGTGAATTCAGATAAGTACGTGAACTAAGTTTAGATTAAGATATATCGTTTTTTTGACGCAAGTTATCGTGTTAACGGCCGAGCGGAAGGACAGACGGTCGACTGTGTATAAAAACTGGACGTGGCTTCAACCGATTTCGCCCTTTTTCACAGAAACCCGTTATCGTCCTAGAATCTTATGCCCCTACCAAATTTCACAAGGATTGGTAAATTTTTGTTCGACTTATGGCAATAAAAGTATCCTAGACAAATTAAATGAAAAAGTGCGGAGCCACGCCCATTTTGAAAATTTCTTTTATTTTTGTATTTTGTGTGCTCCATATCATTACTGGAGTTGAATGTTGACATAATTTACTTTTATACTGTAAAGATATAAAATTTTTCGTTTAAATTTGCATTTAAACACATTTTTTTTAAAAGTGGTCGTATTCGTCCATCCGATTTCGCTAATTTTATTTAGCACACATATAGTAATAGGAGTAACGTGCCTACCAAATTTCATCATGATATCTTCAACGACTGCCAAATTACAACTTGCAAAACTTTTAAATACCTTCTTTTGAAAGTAGGCGATGCCACGCCCATTGGCCAAAATTTTTTCTAATTTTCTATTTTTCATCATAAGGTCAACGCACCTACCAAGTTTCATCGCTTTTAATCCGTCTTTGGTAATGAATTATCGCACTTTTTCGGTTTTTCGAATTTTCGATATCGTAAAAGTGGGCGTGGTTGTAGTCCATTTCTTTCATTTTAAATACCGATATGAGATGAGCGCCCAGGAATCTACATACCAAGTTTCATCAAGATACCTCAAAATTTACTCAAGTTATATTGTTTACAGACGGACGGACATGGCTAAATGAACTTCTTTTTCACCCAGATCATTTTGATATATAGAAGTCTATATCTATCTCGATTAGTTTATGCCGTTACGGATTAGCGTTATGCGAACAATGTTAATATACTCTGTGAGCTCTGCTCAGTTCTGAGTATAGTAAGGTACAAACTTTGGAAGGGGCAGCACCGAAAGGCGTTGACAGCATGGCCAAAGAAATACAATTCAGCAAAACATACAGCAGCGAATTATAAGCGATACGCCGAAGGTAAAGAAGCACATATGTTGCGAGAATATGATCGACTTAAAACAGAATATGATGCTTCACTGACAAAGATCGAAACTCGTATGAAGGATACCCTGGAAAAACGGAATCGTGAGATGAGGGAAACTATAGCTGCAATAGAGAAACATCATGAGTTAGGTTATGACAAGGAAAATAGAAACTGAAATTAAGAACTTCATTCTGTATTGCGAACGATAGTTCAAACGATTGATTTCGCCTCCAAACGATTTCGTCTAGCAATGGCATTCTTTATCTTTTTCTTCGGACTTTACGTTTCTTACTTTATGTCAAACAGGAAGGCGAAAGCAACTGTCAAATGATATGTTACCATCGTTTACAATAGTGCAAATATACTGGCGATTCGTCTCTGAGGCGAAACGAACGTTCCTTTTGTATATAGAATGGGGACCTAATAATTTTTTTAGATAGTGGATACGAAGGGCATTTATCGTACATTTATTTTAATGATATAAGTTTATAGTCTTGCTATTATCATAATGTTCAAATAAATTCTTTTTTATAAAAAGTGAAATTAACGGGTAAATTTTTATGATCTTGAAATTTATTGGTATATTCATCTTATACATTTGTAAATTTAATGAGTTATAGACGCCTTTCATAATAATTGTTTAAATTTATGTGTTATATTAATCTATTGCATCGAGCAAATAAAATAAACAACAATACATAAAAAATAAAATAAATAACATAAATTTCGATAGACCAAACCCTTTGACTTTATCTTCGGATTCGCGTTCCAAACCAAGTATTTTGATACCTCTCCAAAATTTTACGACGTGTATTAAGGGTGTCTTGCGGCCTTATAGTAATACCTTTGTATGCATATTACAATTAATTTGATGTATATTGAACTAGAGAGATATTAAATTAGATAGATATTCAATCATTTTGTAAACTAATTTATCTATTGATGGCTTTTGCCATTATATAAAGATATCCTTGATTTTGAAGTTTCGTTCCTAAACTTTACCGACTTTGGCCGGCCACTCAAGAAGCTTGCACGCAATCTAATCAGCCAACGGAACGAAATAACATTTGGCGATTTTGTGATCGATCAGCGGAGACAGCGGAACATATCCTTCTGATATGTGACGCAATCTCAAGCCAAGAGAACTGTTAGGGTTCATCCTTGGATGAGGTGGTGTGAAGGAGGTGAAGGCAAAATAGACCAATGGTCGCAGCGCAATCAATAAATTATCTATCGATGTAATGTAGAAGGAACGAGCCAGTTGTTGTTGTGTGGCAGTGCTTCGCCATATCCAATAGGTGTGACCAATCACAAAATTTTCATCAATGTCCTATAACGAGAGTCCAAGGAAACTTGCTATTTCAACAGGAGTGGACCATAATGAGACCCGTTGGTTCCACATTATAATTAAATAGATGGTTGGTGTCATGTGGGGACGCATTGCAAGCAGGACATACATTTTGTATGTCGGGGTTGATTCTGGATATGTAAGAGTTTAAACCTGTTACAGTATCCAGATGGAATTTGAGCTGGAGTGACGCGCGTTTTTCTACTGATAACGGGTTCCTCCTCTGCTAGTTCTGAGTACTTTTCCGAATTGCCGGGCAACTCCTGGCATAGAGGTCCGACGCCTGTTTGTGGATATCACCCAGGAACTGCTTGGGCTTTTTGGCATCATACGACTGTGTTCCCGGTACCGTATTTCCTCATAATGCTTACGGATATGGCCGCTTATGGCCACTGGGCGGTGTAGTCTCATTAATCATATGTATGTTCGGATGCTCAGGTTTGTGGGTATTTAGAGAAACTGTTTGGTTTTAGCATTTTATTTATCTCCCTAATGGGGAGTACTTTCGACTCATAGTGTAGGTGGTGTTGTGGGGACATAAGAAAACAGCCCGTAGCGGTTCTGAGGCAGTATTTTGGAAGGCCTGTTTTTCATCCAGTGAGTAACCTTTATTTAGCCTTGGCGACCATATCAGGGACGCATATCAAGCCGGCCAATTGCTTTGTAAGTGAAAAAAACGTTTCTTTATCTTTACCCCAAGTGTTGCCGGCAACAGATTTGAGGATTTTATTACGGCTGTTACGGTTTTCGGTACAATTGCGGCTGCATGTATATCCTGATCGAACGTCATTCCCGAGATTTTAGGGTATAAGACAGTCGGTAAGGTAGTGCCATCGACATGGATGTTCACAATGGTCGACATTTGGGACGTCCATGTTGTAAAGAAGGTCGCGGAGGATTATTATTATTATTAGTATTAATAGGTCTGGAAGCACTGCGAACTTTGTGCAGATCTATTGCGCAAGACTTTTCAGCCTAATTTTGTATCTGGAGGCTCTTGATGTATCTAAGTACCTCTTCAGGCTTTAGGAGGATTAAGTCTGTGATAATGCCAGGTTTCGCGAGGCGAAAAAACAGGAGAGATCAGGAAGGTAGCTATTCTGTTGCAAAGCTCAAAGCTGTGGGCCTGGACCTGTGGCCATTATTTTGCAGTCATCGGGCGCAAGAAGCCATAGTGACTCCTACTGGTGGTGATATGAAGAGTTAATCAACATGTAATGCTGATGTGGAGCAAAGCGTTTCTCACTTTTACAATACCATTTACTGTCTTTTTGAAAAATACGTACCTAAGCGGATTGTGTACATTCCGATACAAGCCAAGTATGGTTCACTAAAGAGCTGAAAATTTTAAAGAATAAAAAGTCTCGGATCTTTCAATGTTGTTCAAAAGACGGGTTTACATAACCATTACTTACAGTACTCGATTCTACGCTGCAAGTATTTTCAATTGAACAAAAAGTGTTACAAAGCTTATCTTTGTAAAATGAAAAGAATATAACTTGCAACCGAAGGCATTTTACGGATTCGTAAACTCTAAACGCAGGGTGAAAGGGTTTCATCATCCATGAAATTCCAAGATAATATTTCCAGCGATGATCAAGAGATCGCCGACTTCTTTGCGGAATTTTTCAAATCAAATTACTCTATTGAGACCAACGTTCCTCCTAATGAATACCCATACCATATTGATTCATGTTATTCAATCAGAGCTCCATTTATATCTTCAGAAGATGTATTATCTTATTTAAAAACTTTAAAAGTATCATATTCATACGGCCCCGACAGGATCCCGACACACTTTCTTAAAAAATGTGCCGCAAACATCTATCAGCCGCTAACAGATTTATTTAATTTATCTTAATTTATGGCGTTTTCCCAACAATATGGAAGGAATCCTTTCTTATTCCCGCTTCATAAAAATGGAAGCAGGTCTTCAATAGAAAACTACCGGGGCATAGCAAAGTTATCCGCTATCCCAAAGTTATTTGAGGCTATTGTTACCCACCACCTAACATTCCCTATTTCCCCCATAATTGCAAGCTCGCAGCATGGGTTCTGTAAGGGCAAATCACCTATCACCAATTTACTAGAATTTACCACCCACGTTTCTAATGGATTTAGAAAAGGCCTTCACACTGATGTAATTTACACCGATTTCAGTAAAGCTTTCGACAAAGTATCACACCCATTACTTATTCATAAGCTCAGTCAACTCGGTTTTCAACCCCGTCTTATATGTTGGATTTCTTCGTATCTTGGTTATCGTACGCAAAAAGTAATCTTTAAAAATACACTTTCTGGGTCATCAATGTTTCTTCTGGTGTTCCTCAGGGCAGCCATCTTGGTCCGATTCTGTTCTTGTTGTTCATAAACGATATATCTGGTACAATTAAATACTCAAAAATCTTGATGTACGCAGACGATGTAAAACTTTTCAAATCATGTGCCTCGGTTGAGGAACATTCCTTGCTTCAAATGGATTTAAATCACTTGGTTACTTGGTGCAATGTAAATTATATGCCGCTCAATCTCAAAAAATGTAAATTCATGTGTTTTTCTCGGAGAGTTTCGCCACCAGCTTCATATACAATTAACAACTATAGTCTAGAAACTGTAAATAATTTTTATTGACTTGGGAGTCATGATGGATTCCAAACTTAGTTTCAATCTTCATATTAATGCTACAGTGAATAAAGGTAAAGGTGTTTTTGCATTTGTTAAACGGTGGTCAAAAGAATTTAACGACCCTTACATAACTAAAGCACTTTTTACAACATTAGTTAGGCCAATATTAGAATACGGCTCGATAATTTGGAATCCGCGTTATCAAGTCCATGCAGACAGTCTCGAATCAATACAAAAACAATTTTTACTATTTGCCTTAAGAAATTTCCAATGGGACTCTTTAACTAATCTTCCACCTTATACTAATCGATTAAAGCTTATCAATCTTCCAACTCTTGCTAGTCGAAGGGAAATGCTTGGTGTGATATTTATGACAAAACTTTTAAATGGATCAATTCGAGCCCATTCCTTCTGAATGAAGTGAACTTTTGCGTTCCCTCTCGGACATCGAGACACTTCAAACCTCTTCTGCTGAAACAATGTAGAACGAATTTCGAACAAAATGAACCTTTTCGGCGTTTATGCCAAGATTATAACTCTCACTCAAACACATTTGATAGCTCGGACTCCCTTTTTTCTATAAAAAAGATTGTTCTCACCTCTCTAAATTAATGTATAATACGTTTGCTTCTGTTCTCTTTAAGTATTACGCTTGGCTGATGAAATTTCTTCTGTAGCTGAGCAGTCTCAGATCGTGACGCTTGACAAACCGCTGCCCATCAAAGACTCGGCAAAATAAAAGTTATTATATATATATATAAATCGATCGCGTGAACAGGATTAGCCTGGTTTCATTGGGCCACTTGAGGGCAGCGCGCTGCCACAACGTCCATTAAAAGTGGCAACCCTTGTATAATAATTCTCTGGTTTGATGTTACTTTCCTGAATTGCACTGATGCTTGCCGATCAGACTTGGGGGAAGGGGAGGCACTTCTAGGTCTTCCATTAACGTGCCGTGGGTGACCGTATCAAAAGCTTTTGAACGAGCCAGTCGTGGTTGACAGGCCAAGCAGCACCAGCACCGTCCTATGATGGGTGTTAATAGAGTTCAGTAGTGATATGCACTTTACGGAAGTCCTGGATAACCGAAGAATTTCGTTTAAATGAGTTACTGACTAAAGGGATAATATCGGTAGATACTGGTTGGGGTTTCTGGTTTTTTGTAGGGGGTTTATCCTTGCTATTCTCCGTTATTTTGGAATGGCAAGTGCTTTTAACGATAAGTAGAAAAAATGTGCGAGTCTGCAGATGCCCTCATGGTCAAGGTGTTTTGGCATCGGCATAGATATTCCGTCTGGGAAAAAAATCTAGTCGATTAAATCATTCAAATACAAACTGGTATGAATAACATCACAAGGTATAGTCAATAAACTATTCTAAAACTGACTAGTATGATGAATGCCATGAAATTCTAGTCAGTTAACTACTCATACACTAACTAGTATGAATCACACCACAAAATTAAAACAATGAACTATTCAAAAGCTGACTAGTATAATGAACGCCACAAAATTCTATTCAGTATAATACACTACTCATGAACACACACAATAACTCAAAAGTGATAGTATATAACACACATGTATCAGCACAAAATTCTAGTCAATGAACTAGAATGTTCGCTGACTACTTTAGCTTTTGACTGCAGGGAATATATAAACTGTTACTTGATTTTTCACCCTGCATTCTCCTTTTGAATTTGAATAAAACGGTCACTCAAAATGCAAAAATTCACATTTGTTCATCGTTAGAAGCACAAAAATGTATTCTTTTGAAAAATCATTGGAGAATAAATAGATGGAAAGTTATATGCCAATATTGACTTCGCTTATGAAGAAAGGGATTTTGGTACCTGTTCTCGAATTTGGGGCGTATTCGAAATTCCAAGCATGAAGATACTCGACTATACCTAAAACTTGAGATATGTCTCGGAAAGAAAATATTTTCAATTTAATTTAGTGTTATTCATTGTGAAAAAATTGCTAAGTTTTGCATACTTTCACATTAAGAAATTAATTCAATGTTTTAAAATGTTTCTATCCTTCAGCTTTTCCTTAAAACAACAAAAACAATAAAATATTTCAATAACAGTTAATATTTACTGATTTTAAGCTTATGAAATCCTAAAAATTAAATATAGCTGAACACACCATAGAACTTGCGAACATAAATATTAATACTTGTCAATTTACCATTTATTTAAGGTGACTGGCTACTCGATATTGAGTCAGGTCGTGGACAAGATCTTGGTGCAGGGCCGACACAACACTTTACTATAATTTTTAATACATTCGTAATGATGACGTTGTTCAATGAGATTAATGCAGAAAAATACATGGTCAGAGAAACGTAATAGAGGGTTTGTTCACAAATCCCATATTTTCACACCATATGGATTTTTACAATGATTTCACAGGTTAGTTCATAACTGGTTTTTAAACAGTAGTTGCATAAGTATATATCCTATTATTTTTATAGGTGCTGATTATTCAATATGGAAAAATGGCATTTTCCACTAAAGCATTATCCCTTGACCAATGGTTTGTGGTGCATTTTCTTCGGTATTGGTACCTTAGTATGGGGACAATTAATTACTTCAGTGCCAACTAGGAAACTGCCCAAAATTTTATCGTAAGTAAATGCGTTTTATAAACTTTATTTCAAAAACTTTTAAATAACATTTTCATGATTAATTTATAAACGACGAACTCAATTAAAAACCACACCAAGGATACCCGACTTGTCAAAAGCTTTTCCAAAAGGTTTTTGAAAGTATCAACTACTGGGTGTGATATTCGATCATAGTCTGGCATTCGTCATAATGGCATTGCTCCTAATAATGATGAGGAACGCCAAGTTGTATCTATAATAATAATAAAATAATAACTACCCAACAATATATATTGCGGTGGAAATAAATAAGTTAGACACATCACTATCCCGCTAGTAAGTAAATCCTGCATAACAACAACAGTCACAAGCAAACGAAATAGCAACAGCCAGATGTATGTACATACACAATGCACGGACTTTACCACTTTATTGGTATATCTACCAACTTTTTATCCCATTTTCATTTTCTACCACTTCTACCACAAAAGCCCAAAAATCTACTAACATTTCAATATATACGCACTGAAACCAAATACTGCGATCATTAGGTAAACGTATTTAATTGGGCACACACCGGGCACACCCAAATAACATTAAGGCCCGGTTTTTCAGTACAAGTTCAACTCAGTTTTTCAGTTAAACTACACCTAAACTTAATCTGCAGTTTTTCAGTCTACTTTAACTGAAGTTTAAGCTGAGCTTAAGCGGCCGATCTGGCAGGTTATCTAGTTATCAGTTATTTGCGTTCGTTCGAAATGGCGTCGAATATACCCAACAAATATTTGGGCTCGAGTACCATAAGAGCTCATGTTGATAACTAGGTATACTTCTAAAATCTCAAGAGTCGTTTCGAAACAGTGGCTGAACTCGAGAATCATAGCGTACTCAAAAAAAAGGGATTTTTTATAAAAGGGATTATAAAAGGGATTTACAATAAACTATGAATTGTTTTGTACAAGTATAAACTGTAGCTATTGTTTTCTTGGAAAAAAAATCTACCAACTTCTACCACTATTTTAATTTTCATCTACCAACATTCTCTTTTTACAAGTCCGTGCACTGTACATACATAATAACGGGTAGATTAACTTAATTCATTCCTCGTTTTAACAGATAGAAGCTTGATGCTCACACATACATATGTCATAAGTTATGTCTGAAGAAATCGTTCAGATCGGTCGTATATATATACTATATATACCATACACCGACTTTACAGATAAGAGATTTCGCGTGATTTCTTCTGGACGCTCACATATAAGGCATGTTTTGTTGTCTGAAAATATCGTTAAGATCGCTCGTATACATAATATATATCTCATACAGCTAATTGTTAAGAATTTATGAACTTTTGCAATCTTAACACATTATTAGTTAGCTCGGTTCATGAAAGGTATGAGGTCTTCGACACAGCCGAATGCATTCCCGCCCTTACTAGTTTTCGTTTTATTTAAAAAAGAAATTCTGAGTAATAAGCAAATCAAAAGGTTGCATCTCATAGTTCCGACTTTCAGAATTCTGGCAATATATAATTCTGACGATTTCCAGAAATCCCGACAGGACGCAATTCAGACATAAAAAAATCCGACAAAACAAAATCTATAGAAGGCAATATCCCCATAACACAATATACCGACTAGCGAAATCCCGATAAGTCCAAATCCAAACAAATTGACCAAATTTCGTTATTATCGGTGTTGGATCGGCTAAAGGTTATTTTTTTTTAAGCGCGGACGAAGGCTGGCTACACAGAAAGAAGTTCTGCTTAGGAATTCTGTTGATCGCGTCTCTGTTTTTGCATCGGCCAAGGGATATTTTTTTTAAAATCGGCCGAAGGCCGCCTACCCACAAAGGTGTTCAGCGCAAAACTTCTGCGGATGGCGTAGCCGGGGTTGGATCGGGTAAGTGTTGTTGTGCAGATATGTTTAAAAGAATAAAACAATGCTTAGGGTGTATATTTTATGGCATCATGTGTGATTTCCCATTTTGGATTTTCGTCGGAATTTTATATCCGGATTTGGCCGTTTTGGGATTAGAAATGATCGGGATTTGGCCCTGTCGGGAATATGAATTTTTGCGATTTGGTCGTGTCGGGATTGTGTAAATCGGGTTTATTTATTTGTTTATTTATTTTATACAGTCTTTTAGACCTATCTATCATTATCTAAAAGGTAGTTCTTTGCAGTAATTATACAGTAGTTTCTTAAAGTCATTGATGTAGTGGCATTGTTTTATTTCAATTGGAAGATCGTTGTATTCTCTCAGTCCTTCGTAGTATATATTTTGCTTGTCGAACTCCGATCGTACTGCTGCCAGGCGAAAGTTGTTTCTGTTTCTTGTTTGGTAATCGTGAACCACGTTGTTGTATATATTTATATTTATATTTATTTATGTATAAATTTTAAAGTATATTATACGATGAGTTGTTTTACACTTAGCCAATTTAGGCTTTCAAGCATTTCATGTATTGGTGTATCGTAACGTTTCTTAAGGATAAACCGCATTGCTTTATTTTGCTTCACCTGGAGTTTTGATATATTCGAGTCCGCTAATGTGAATAAAATTGTAGGGCAATATTAGAAGTGAGGTTCTATAATGGAGCTATATACCATTATTTTATAACATTTGCTCACATATTTGCAGGTTCAAATCATGAATCCGATTTTTTTTTGATATTTTAGCTTCTGTATATTTGAGGTGCTCGTTAAACTTTAGTTTCTCATCAATTATTATTTCATTACATTTACTTTATGAATCGTACAATTTGCTATTTTCAGCGACATATTTTCTTCTACGGAAGATTTCCTCTTTAATATCATAAATTTTGTTTTGTCAATATTTATTTTAAGCCTGTTTTAACACAACCACTTATATATTGCGTCTAAGTCCTCTTGCATCTTGGACATAGCTTCTCTCTCCGATGCACAGCTTACAGTCAATAGTGTATCATCTGCAATAAGCCTAATCTTGCAATGGCTCAGACAGTTTTTAATATCATTTATGTATATGAAGGATAGTATTGCTGCAAGTACAGATCCTTGTGGTAGCCCTATCTCAATATCAATTTCAGGGGGAATTTGATTTCTAATTATGGTTTTCTGCTTCCTTCCAGTAAGGTTGCTTTTAAACCACTCCAGGGTTTTATTACGTACTCCTATGTTATGTAGCTTCCTCAGTAGTATTACCCTGTCAATAGTCTCAAATGCCCTTTTTAGCTCTAGGAAGAGACTGAGACTGTCACTAACTTGTTTGACATTCCTTCCTTCCATTCTGCTACAACCAGGTTTAGAGCGGTTTCACAGGAGTGTTTGGATCTGAAATCTGATTGTTCACTTATGATAATTTCATATTTGTTTAAATACTCGAGAAGCTGGTCTTTGACGACTTTCTCTATTATCGTAATAATAGGTCGCATCTCTTCTGTTTTTTCTGTGCCTTTCACTTTTTCAACTGGTACAACCGTCGCAGTTTTCCAACATGACGGAAAGATCCCGTCTCTAAAGCTTTCATTAATTATGGATGTATACATGAAACCCAGATACTCCATAATATCTTTACATACACCTTCAGTTATCAGTTTTTTTCCTCCATATTTATTTTTTAAAGCAGCTGTTATGCGCATAATTTGTTCAACGTTTATAGGTTTAATATTCATTAATTCTCTATTTATATCTTCCGGTGCATTTTCTGGTATAATTGCTTCTATAGTATTACATATTTCTTTTATGCTTCCAAAGAAGTACTGGTTTAAACGACTTGCGATTTCTTGATCTTCTTCAATTGTTATGTTATTTATAATAATCCGTCTTATTTGAGATGTTTCGTTGTTTAAATTTATCGCGTTAAGGCATTTCCACATTTTCTTTTGATTATTACAATTTGCCATAATTTTATTTTCCATATATTGCTTCTTTTTTATTTTGATCAGTTTTTTATATTCCCGTTTAGTATAAAATTATAATTATGCGATTCGTTGGTTCTCTTGGCTATCTTGGAAAGCTCATACTTTAATTTGTTAAGCTCTGTAAGCTCATGATCATACTATTTATTTATTATTTTTATTTGCACTCTTTTCTCGTACGTTAGCGTTTCCATTACATCATATAAGATATTATTAATGGTTTGTACTCTAAGTCCAATATCACAGCTGGTATGTTCCAAGAAATTGTAATTTCTTAGGAGAGTTATTAGATTCTCCTTTGTATATTTATCCCAACACCGGCGATTTTAATATATTCTCATTTTATGTTTTTTTTTCACAGGCAGTTTGAAACAGATCGTTTCATGGTCGGATATACGTTGTTCTTCTAGATCTTTTATTTCTATTTTATCATTGTTGCTAAAAAGCAGGTCTATTTTTGTTCTGGACGCTTCGGTTATTCTTATATCGAATTCAATTAACTGATTCATTGATGCTGTCACGAATGTATGAGTTAGTTGGTTGGAATACGTTGACTGTGTATTTATGTTTATGTTAAAGTCACCAATTATGATGTTATTTTCATTTTCACTGTAATATTCGTCAAGTATGTCACCGATATATTGTATGAATTAAGCATCACTTGTATTAGGAGAGTGATATACTAAGCCAATTTGCCATTTCATCGGTCCATCTAGTATTTTTATCACAAATCACCATAGGTTATTGTTTATACTGTTATTATATACAATTTTAAATTTAATCGATTTATGTAGATATATTAAGACACCACCTGAATGTCGGCTATGTGAATCACATCTAATATGATTAAAACTAATAATATTTAATTCAGACTCATTTATATTCTCTGTTGTATGGGTCTCCGCACATAAAACAATACTAGGTTTTTCTTCTTCAACCATTCTTTCAACTTCGTTCTTGTTGGCTGTTATACTATTTGTATTTAGGTATATGCATTTTAATTCATTGTTTCAGGTATTACGTTGCTTCTTTTCTTCACCGTTTTGAATTGTTAATACCCGAGCTTGTTCTTTCTAGTTTGCAGCTTATTTACATAGCATGGACACTCTTTGTCAAACGTATCATGGTCTATGTCTAATGGTAGGTTTAATTTTTCCTTTGCTCTTATACAATTCAAACATTTTTTTATTGGATTTTGATTACATGTTTTTGAATTATGGTTCCCATGGCACTTGTGACAGGCTTCTTCATTCTTGCATTCGCAGATTTGTGGTTAAAACCTTTACACTTATAGCATCTTAGTATATCTATCGCGTCAAACACTTTACATCTTTCCCAGCCGACATTTATTCGTTCCGCAGCAAGTATCTTTGAAAAGTCATCTTTTTCAGTTTGTATAATTATACCCAAAACCACTGTATTATCCCGTTTTCTTTCAATTTTCTTTACAACTTTTAACGAACTTTCGCCAACTTGAGTATTTTGTTTTCTTATTGTATCAATCAGCGCATTATTGTCACCTTGATAATTTACTCCTCTCACTATAAAGCTCGGTCGAATTATGTCTGGCACCTTGATTACGTATTAATTCCCAATATTGCTTTCAATTGCTGTTTTTACTTTATCACGCTCATCAGTATTTTCACTGTGAATTACCATTACACCATTGCTTTTTGATGCTATATTCGATATTTTTAAATTTGTTGGGTCTACTTTGCTATTTAAGTCTTTTTTTGTTTTTTCCACATTTTGTTTTGATTTTGGTTTCATTATTATCGCTACATCCCTTTTTAATTGTGGAACTTCAGCTTTCTTGTTACCATTTTTCATAGCTTCTGCATATGACAAATCCTTTTGTATATTTCTACTGCCTATTTGCTTTATTTCACTGTGCACCTTTTCGTTGTTTTTTCCGATTGTCTCTGTTTTATTTTCTACTTCTTCAATCATATCATACAAGATTTTTATGTCAACAACTTTCTTTTCAAACAGCTTTTGCGGTCTTTCCATTGCTGCCACTCGCTGTGTGTACCAACTCTCTACAGCTTCTAATAGAGCTTTTATTTCATTTTGGCTTTTTAACATCACATCTCCAAATTCATGTTTATAATCATTTAATATTTTTTTTAATATTGAATTATTTTTTTTACACTCATTTGCATTTCTTGCAGCACCAAGTCTACATTCTGTATATATGTTACGCACTCATCGCACATGAAGCGTACCATTTTTTTCATCAAAAATCTTTACACTGTATTCGTCTACCGCCGCACATGCAAGGCTCAAATGGTAAACCTTATTGCACACTCCTTCACATCGCATACCACTCTCTCCTCTAATGGAGCGATTGCACTTCGCACACCCACTCATTTTTGTGTTTCAATTTTAGCGACTTGTCCGTTTGTTTATGCTTGTATGCGTTAAAATTTGTTTAATTTTAGTCTTTTTTCTCACAGTTATTTATTTTTGCAATTCAATGTTTCGCAATTAAAATGGTAAAATTTTGTTATTTTCCCACTAATATTTTTTAAATTCCCCTTCACTATTTGAATCTCTACCTCGCTCTTGGTTAATTTTACGCCGATCAATGGCTTTTTGCCACTTTTAAACGCGAATTTACCGGAGCCACACAATACACGTCCATTCCGTTCGAATTATACAGTCGGACCAAAATAATAATTTTATTCTAGATTCTTTTAATAATAATCACTAGGTGTAACACACCATTTTTTTTTAACTTTTCCCGCAAATAGGTATTATTGAGCGCATCACGGCAGGTGATGTTTTGATGAGAAGCTCTTCATGGAAGAAATAAACTCAGAGTGTTTGCTAAACCACTTCTAAGTAGGGACATTATTTAATCAACATTGTTTGAGTATAGAACCTTAGGCGAGCACGCTTATTCCACACCGCGACGACCTTGTTTAAGAATGAAACATCCAAATCCAGGTGAATTAAACTGTCGACTTCATAACAATCGCAACAGGCTTTGGTCCCTCCAAAGACGAATAGTTTCAAGTATAACTAATTATCTACCCAATACTTAGGCCATATAAATTACATAGAGGAACAGATGACGCCATTATTGAACGATCACGTCTTTCAGGTGTTGGGAGTAACGTTTGGAAATAATCTTAGCTTTAAGGGGTATGCTACAAAAATTTCATCTTAATTACTTACGATAGGAATAGTAAAATGTCGTTAAAAACTCACAAACCAATAAAACAAAGGATGTCTCCTTATGACCCCCAACAGCAAGCAGCATAATAAAAGCACTTTGATGAGATTCGCCATTTACCAACACAGCCGTTTAACCAAGAAATTTACAAGGAGCCTCAAATCTTATCCACAATCTCCATAGACCCCGTATTACAGCCGAGGGGAGCCAACTGCCTATAGAGTCACTAGTCACTCTGGCTGAACCAGAGTCCACCTCAACATATATAAGGTATGTTGTGCTTGCACTGTTCCCTTACATGACACCAGGCTATATTTTCAACTAAACTAAAAGTAAACTAAAATAGTACACAACAGGTGTCGGATGGTGGTCCAAAATGTCAGCAGAGGTGTTAAAAGACTAATTTTAGCCTCAGTAACGGAAATCCGAAAGCAGAAAATCCATTAAATCGGGACTAACTTGTACACGGGTTTCTGATCAACAACGACGAAATTGCTTACATTTTTCAATAGAATGCTTCTTGTATATCTATTGGCTACGTAATGTGCATGACAGTCGCAGTGAATACATAGTGACTACGTCAAAGGACGAACGTTAAAGCTGTAAACACAATGCCGAGCGACGACAATATACGCCGCGTCGGGCGATGACATTTTTCAAATTACGCCCAGACATTTCGTCTACTTAAACACAATGCCGGGCGAAATTGACGCTGTTTATTCAGAGTGGCCATTACTTAGAAATAAAGATGAAAACAATTAAAACTTTTTTAATTCTCTGCTTTAGCACTTGACTGCTAAAACACGCCAAAAATGTTAAGAAATTAACAAAACAAAACAAAAATGTTAAGAAATTAAATTAAAAATTATATGTAAAGAAAAAAATTTGTTTTAGATATTATGTTTTCTTTTTATACTTAAAAATTGAACAGCAGCAACCCTTGGGATTTTTGTCGTCATCGCTCGGCGGCGTTATTTCGCGGCGTCAGGGCATTGTGTTTCAAGCTTAATATGTAAGAGCTTATAAAATACAAATTCTGGGTGAAAGTGAGTGACTATGGCGCAAAAAATCACGGTAACATACATAATATGGGCTTTAAGCTCTAATTTGCGAAAACATCAGCAGTGAACTGCTAGAATACTGAATGTAGAGTCAATGCGTTGTTTGCGGCATTGTGAAGGTCTGCTGCTGAAATCTTAGAGACGATTTAAGAGGGAGAACGGAACAGTTATGGAAGCGAGCATAAGTGTAGATGTATCAAACAGAGTTACCCAAATCGTTACCAAAATGCGAACGAGACCTTGCCTGGGCTCGGACGTCGAAAGGCTAGCTTAGCAGAATTCAAGGCTCATCGTGTGGAGGTGGAAAGGCCGGAATGGGGTGGAAATAGTTTCGAAAGCACTAAAGGCATCGCAACAGAAAAATGCCGGAGCCTAAAATGTTTTAACTACGAAAGTCCGCATCACATTACACGCCGTTGTAACACCGGTCTTAGCATTTTCGACAACAGGGCTGGTCGTAAACGCAAAACAAGGAAAATGAGCAAATATTCAAGGCCACTTAATCGTTGGACTAAAGGAAGTCAGCCGCAACGTTCGACAACCGGATTTCGCAATGAATACTGTAGACTGCTTTATTTATTTTTTGTTAATATTAATATTCACATAGAAAATATTATATCTACATGATGTAAAATTAATCATAATGAAAGTTTTTGAAAATTAAAAACTCAATATTGAAAATTAAAATATTGATGGAACATATTAAAATACAAAGTTCAAAGTAACTTAAACACAAAGTTAAATAAAAACAAGTAAGGAAGGCTAAGTTCGGGTGTAACCGAACATTACATATTCAGCTGAGAGCTTTGGAGACAAAATAAGGGAAAATCACCATGTATCACAATGAACCTAGGGTAACCCTGGAATGTGTTTGCATGACATGGGTATCAAATGGAAGGTATTAAAGAGTATTTTAAAAGGGAGTGGGCCATAGTTCCATAAGTGGACGCCATTTCGGGATATCGCCATAAAGATGGACCAGAGGAGACTCTAGAATGCTTTTGTACGTTATGGGTATCAAATGAAAGGTGGTAATGAGTATTTTAAAAGGGAGTGGGCCTTAGTTCTATAGGTGGACGCCTTTTCGAGATATCGCCATAAAGGTGGACCAGGGGTGACTCTAGAATGTGTTTGTACGATATGGGTATCAAATGAAAGGTGTTAATGATTATTTAAAAGGGAGTGGGCCTTAGTTCTATAGGTGGACGCCTTTTCGAGATATCGCCATAAAGGTGGACCAGGGGTGACTCTAGAATGTGTTTGTACGATATGGGTATCAAATGAAAGGTGGTAATGAGTGTTTTAAAAGGGAGTGGGCATTAGTTCTATAGGTAGACACCTTTTCGAGATATCGCCGTAAAGGTGGACCAGAGGTGACTCTAGAATGCTTTTGTACGTTATGGGTATCAAATGAAAGGTGGTAATGAGTATTTTAAAAGGGATTGAGCCTTAGTTCTATAGGTGGACGCCTTTTCGAGATATCGCTATAAAGGTGGACCAGGGGTGACTCTAGAATTTGTTTGTACGATATGAGTATCAAATGAAAGGTGTTAATGAGTATTTTAAAAGGGAGTGGGCCGTAGTTCTATAGGTGGACGCCTTTTCGAGATATCGCCATGAAGGTGGGCCAGGGGTGACTCTAGAATGTGTTTGTACGATATGGGTATCAAATGAAAGGTGTTAATGACTATTTCAAAAGGGAGTGGGCCGTAGTTATATAGGTGGACGCCTTTTCGAGATATCGCCATAAAGGTGGACCAGGGGTGACTCTAGAATGTGTTTGTACGATATGGGTATCAAATGAAAGGTGTTAATGAGTATTTTAAAAGGGAGTGAGCCTTAGTTCTATAGGTGGACGCCTTTTCGAGATATCGCCATAAAGGTGGACCAGGGGTGACTCTAGAATGTGTTTGTACGATATGGTATCAAATGAAAGGTGTTAATGAGTATTTTAAAAGGCAGTGGGCCTTTAGTTCTATAGGTGGACGCCCTTTTCGAGATATCGCCATAAAGGTGGACCAGGGGTGACTCTAGAATGTTTGTTTGTACGATATGGGATATCAAATGAAAGGTGTTAATGAGTATTTTAAAAGGCAGTGGGCCTTAGTTCTATAGGTGGACGCCTTTTTCGAGATATCGCCATAAAGGTGGACCAGGGGCGACTCTAGAATGTGTTTGTACGATATGGGTATCAAATGAAAGGAGTTAATGAGTATTTTAAAAGAGAGTGGGCCTTAGTTCTATAGGTGGACGCCTTTTCGAGATATCGACCATAAAGGTGGACCAGGGGTGACTCTAGAATGTGCTTGTACGATATGGGTATCAAATGAAAGGTGTTAATGAGTATTTTAAAAGGCAGTGGGCCTTAGTTCTATAGGTGGACGCCTTTTCGAGATATCGCCATAAAGGTGGACCAGGGGTGACTCTAGAATGTGTTTGTACGATATGGGTATCAAATGAAAGGTGTTAATGAGTATTTTAAAAGGCAGTGGGCCTTAGTTCTATAGGTGGACGCTTTTCGAGATATCGCCATAAAGGTGGACCAGGGTGACTCTAGAATGTGTTTGCACGATATGGTATCAAATGAAAGGTGTTAATGAGTATTTTAAAAGGAGTGGGCCTTAGTTCTATAGGTGGACGCCTTTTCGAGATATCGATAAAGGTGGACCAGGGGTGACTCTAGAATCTGTTTGTACGATATGGGTATCAAATTAAGGTGTTAATGAGTATTTTAAAAGGAGTGGGACCTTAGTTCTATAGGTGGACGCCTTTTCGAGATATCGCCATAAAGGTGGACCAGGGGTGACTCTAGAATGTGTTTGTACGATATGGGTATCAAATGAAAGGTGTTAATGAGTATTTTAAAAGGGAGTGGCCCTTAGTTCTATAGGTGGACGCCTTTTCGAGATATCGCCAAAAGGTGGACCAGGGTGACTCTAGAATGTGTTTGTACGATATGGGTATCAAATGAAAGGTGTTAATGAGTATTTTAAAAGGAGTGGGCCTTAGTTCTATAGGTGGACGCCTTTTCGAGATATCGCCATAAAGGTGGACCAGGGGTGACTCTAGAATGTGTTTGTACGATATGGGTATCAAATGAAAGGTGTTAATGAGTATTTTAAAAGGGAGTGGGCCTTAGTTCTATAGGTGGACGCCTTTTCGAGATATCGCCATAAAGGTGGACCAGGGGTGACTCTAGAATGTGTTTGTACGATATGGGTATCAAATGAAAGGTGTTAATGAGTATTTTAAAAGGGAGTGGGCCTTAGTTCTATAGGTGGACGCCTTTTCGAGATATCGCCATAAAGGTGGGACCAGGGGTGACTCTAGAATGTGTTTGTACGATATGGGTATCAAATGAAAGGTGTTAATGAGTATTTTAAAAGGGAGTGGGCCTTAGTTCTATAGGTGGACGCCTTTTCGAGATATCGCCATAAAGGTGGACCAGGGGTGACTCTAGAATGTGTTTGTACGATATGGGTATCAAATGAAAGGTGTTAATGAGTATTTTAAAAGGCAGTTGGCCTTAGTTCTATAGGTGGACGCCTTTTTCGAGATATCGCCATAAAGGTGGACCAGGGGTGACTCTAGAATGTGTTTGTACGATATGGGTATCAAATGAAAGGTGTTAATGAGTATTTTAAAAGGGAGTGGGCCTTAGTTCTATAGGTGGACGCCTTTTCGAGATATCGCCATAAAGGTGGACCAGGGGTGACTCTAGAATGTGTTTGTACGATATGGGTATCAAATGAAAGGTGTTAATGAGTATTTTAAAAGGGAGTGGGCCTTAGTTCTATAGGTGGCCGCCTTTTTCGAGATATCGCCATAAAGGTGGACCAGGGGTGACTCTAGAATGTGTTTGTACGATATGGGTATCAAATGAAAGGTGTTAATGAGTATTTTAAAAGGCAGTGGGCCTTAGTTCTATAGGTGGACGCCTTTTCGAGATATCGCCATAAAGGTGGACCAGGGGTGACTCTAGAATGTGTGTGTACGATATGGGTATCAAATGAAAGGTGTTAATGAGTATTTTAAAAGGGCAGTGGCCTTAGTTCTATAGGTGGACGCCTTTTCGAGATATCGCCATAAGTGTGGACCAGGGGTGACTCTAGAATATGTTTGTACGATATGGGTATCAAATGAAAGGTGTTAATGAGTATTTTAAAAGGGAGTGGGCCTTAGTTCTATAGGTGGACGCCTTTTCGAGATATCGCCATAAAGGTGGACCAGGGTGACTCTAGAATGTGTTTGTACGATATGGGTATCAAATGAAAGGTGTTAATGAGTATTTTAAAAGGGAGTGTGCCTTAGTTCTATAGGTGGACGCCTTTTCGAGATATCGCCATAAAGGTGGACCAGGGGTGACTCTAGAATTGTTTGTACGATATGGGTATCAAATGAAAGGTGTTAATGAATATTTTAAAAGGGCAGTGGGCCTTAGTTCTATAGGTGGACGCCTTTTCGAGATATCGCCATAAAGGTGGACCAGGGGTGACTCTAGAATGTGTTTGTACGATATGGGTATCAAATGAAAGGTGTTAATGAGTATTTTAAAAGGGAGTGGGCCTTAGTTCTATAGGTGGACGCTTTTCGAGATATCGCCATAAAGGTGGACCAGGGGTGACTCTAGAATTGTTTGTACGAAATGGGTATCAAATGAAAGGTGTTAATGAGTATTTTAAAAGGGAGTGGCCTTAGTTCTATAGGTGGACGCCTTTTCGAGATATCGCCATAAAGGTGGACCAGGGGTGACTCTAGAATGTGTTTGTACGATATGGGTATCAAATGAAAGGTGTTAATAAGTATTTTAAAAGGCAGTGGGCCTTAGTTCTATAGGTGGACGCCTTTTCGAGATATCGCCATAAAGGTGGACCAGGGGTGACTATAGAATTGTTTGTACGATATGGGTATCAAATGAAAGGTGTTAATGAGTAGTTTTAAAAGGGAGTGGGCCTTAGTTCTACAGGTGGACGCCTTTTCGAGATATCGCCATAAAGGTGGACCAGGGGTGACTCTAGAATATGTTTGTACGATATGGGTATCAAATGAAAGGAGTTAATGAGTATTTTAAAAGGGAGTGTGCCTTAGTTCTATAGGTGGACGCCTTTTCGAGATATCGCCATAAAGGTGGACCCAGGGGTGACTCTAGAATGTGTTTGTACGATATGGGGTATCAAATGAAAGGTGTTAATGAGTATTTTAAAAGGCAGTGGGCCTTAGTTCTATAGGTGGACGCTTTTCGAGATATCGCCATAAAGGTGGACCAGGGGTGACTCTAGAATGTGTTTGTACGATATGGGTATCAAATGAAAGGTGTTAATGAGTATTTTAAAAGGGAGTGGGCTTAGTTCTATAGGTGGACGCCTTTTCGAGATATCGCTATAAAGGTGGGACCAGGGGTGACTCTAGAATTTGTTTGTACGATATGAGTATCAAATGAAAGGTGTTAATGAGTATTTTAAAAGGGAGTGGGCCTTAGTTCTATAGGTGGACGCCTTTTCGAGATATCGCCATAAAGGTGGACCAGGGGTGACTCTAGAATGTGTTTGTACGATATGGGTATCAAATGAAAGGTGTTAATGAGTATTTTAAAAGGGAGTGGGCCTTAGTTCTATAGGTGGACGCCTTTTCGAGATATCGCCATAAAGGTGGACCAGGGGTGACTCTAGAATTGTTTGTACGATATGGGTATCAAATGAAAGGTGTTAATGAGTATTTTAAAAGGGAGTGGGACCTTAGTTCTATAGGTGGACGCCTTTTCGAGATATCGCCATAAAGGTGGACCAGGGGTGACTCTAGAATGTGTTTGTACGATATGGGTATCAAATGAAAGGTGTTAATGAGTATTTTAAAAGGCAGTGGGCCTTAGTTCTATAGGTGGACGCCTTTTCGAGATATCGCCATAAAGGTGGACCAGGGGTGACTCTAGAATGTGTTTGTACGATATGGGTATCAAATGAAAGGTGTTAATGAGTATTTTAAAAGGCAGTGGGCCTTAGTTCTATAGGTGGACGCCTTTTCGAGATATCGCCATAAAGGTGGACCAGGGGTGACTCTAGAATGTGTTTGTACGATATGGGTATCAAATGAAAGGTGTTAATGAGTATTTTAAAAGGGAGTGTGCCTTAGTTCTATAGGTGGACGCCTTTTCGAGATATCGCCATAAAGGTGGACCAGGGGTGACTCTAGAATGTGTTTGTACGATATGGGTATCAAAGAAAGGTGTTAATGAGTATTTTAAAAGGAGTGGGCCTTAGTTCTATAGGTGGACGCCTTTTCGAGATATCGCCATAAAGGTGGACCAGGGGTGACTCTAGAATTTGTTTGTACGATATGGGTATCAAATGAAAGGTGTTAATGAGTATTTTAAAAGGGAGTGGGCCTTAGTTCTATAGGTGGACGCCTTTTCGAGATATCGCCATAAAGGTGGACCAGGGGTGACTCTAGAATGTGTTTGTACGATATGGGTATCAAATGAAAGGTGTTAATGAGTATTTTAAAAGGGAGTGGGCCTTAGTTCTATAGGTGGACGCCTTTTCGAGATATCGCCATAAAGGTGGACCAGGGGTGACTCTAGAATGTGTTTGTACGATATGGGTATCAAATGAAAGGTGTTAATGAGTATTTTAAAAGGAGTGGGCCTTAGTTCTATAGGTGGACGCCTTTTCGAGATATCGCCATAAAGGTGGACCAGGGGTGACTCTAGAATGTGTTTGTACGATATGGGTATCAAATGAAAGGTGTTAATGAGTATTTTAAAAGGGAGTGGGCCTTAGTTCTATAGGTGGACGCCTTTTCGAGATATCGCCATAAAGGTGGACCAGGGGTGACTCTAGAATGTGTTTGTACGATATGGGTATCAAATGAAAGGTGTTAATGAGTATTTTAAAAGGGAGTGGGCCTTAGTTCTATAGGTGGACGCCTTTTCGAGATATCGCCATAAAGGTGGACCAGGGGTGACTCTAGAATGTGTTTGTACGATATGGGTATCAAATGAAAGGTGTTAATGAGTATTTTAAAAGGGCAGTGGGCCTTAGTTCTATAGGTGGACGCCTTTTCGAGATATCGCCATAAAGGTGGACCAGGGGTGACTCTAGAATGTGTTTGTACGATATGGGTATCAAATGAAAGGTGTTAATGAGTATTTTAAAAGGGAGTGGGCCTTAGTTCTATAGGTGGACGCCTTTTCGAGATATCGCCATAAAGGTGGACCAGGGGTGACTCTAGAATTTGTTTGTACGATATGGGTATCAAATGAAAGGTGTTAATGAGTATTTTAAAAGGGAGTGGGCCTTAGTTCTATAGGTGGACGCCTTTTCGAGATATCGCCATAAAGGTGGACCAGGGGTGACTCTAGAATGTGTTTGTACGATATGGGTATCAAATGAAAGGTGTTAATGAGTATTTTAAAAGGGAGTGGGCCTTAGTTCTATAGGTGGACGCCTTTTCGAGATATCGCCATAAAGGTGGACCAGGGGTGACTCTAGAATGTGTTTGTACGATATGGGTATCAAATTAAAGGTATTAATGAGGGTTTTAAAATGGGAGTGGTGGTAGTTGTATATGTGAAGGCGTTTTCGAGATATCGACCAAAATGTGGACCAGGGTGACCCAGACCATCATCTGTCGGGTACCGTTAATTTATTTATATATGTAATACCACGAACAGTATTCCTGCCAAGATTCCAAGGGCTTTTGATCTCGCCCTGCAGAACTTTTTCATTTTATTTTACTTAATATGGTAGGTGCCACACCCATTTTACAAAGTTTTTTTTAGAAGTTATATTTTGCGTCAATAAAGCAATCCAATTACCATGTTTCATCCCTTTTTTCGTATTTGGTATAGAATTATGGCATTTTTTTTAATTTTTCGTAATTTTCGATATCGAAAAAGTGGGCGTGGTCATAGTCGGATTTCGCCATTTTTTATACCAATACAAAGTGAGTTCAGATAAGTACGTGAACTGAGTTTAGTAAAGATATATCGATTTTTGCTCAAGTTTATCGTGTTAGCGGCCGAGCGGAAGGACAGACGGTCGACTGTGTATAAAAACTGGGCGTGGCTTCAACCGATTTCGCCCTTCTTCACAGAAAACCCGTTATCGTCCTAGAAGCTAAGCCCCTACCAAATTTCACAAGGATTGGTAAATTTTTGTTCGACTTATGGCATTAAAATTATCCTAGACAAATTAAATGAAAAAGGGCGGAGCCGCGCCCATTTTGAAAATTTCTTTTATTTTTGTATTTTCATGCACCATATCATTACTGGAGTTGAATGTTGACATAATTTACTTATATACTGTGAAGATATTAACTTTTTTTAAATTTGACTTTAAAACATTTTTTTTTAAGTGGGCGTGGTCGTTCTCCGATTTTGCTAATTTTTATTAAGCATACATATAGTAAATAACAGTAACGTTCCTGCCAAATTTCATCATGATATCTTCAACGACTGCCAAATTACAGCTTGCAAAACTTCTAAATTACCTTCTTTTAAAAGTGGGCGGTGCAACGCCCATTGTCCAAAATTTTACAAATTTTCTATTCTGCATCATACGTTCAACTCACCTACAAAGTTTCATCGCTTTATCCGTCCTTGGTAATGAATTATCGCACTTTTTCGATTTTTCGAAATTTTCGATATCAAAAAGTGGGCGTGGTTATAGTCCGATATCGTTCATTTTAAATAGCGATTTGAGATGAGTGCCCAGGAACCTACGTACCAAATTTCATGAAGATACCTCAAAATTTACTAAAGTTATCGTGTTAACGGACGGACGGACGGACGGATATGGCTCAATCAAATTTTTTTTCGATACTGATGATTTTGATATATGGAAGTCTATATCTATCTCGTTTCCTTTATACATGTACAACCAACCGTTATCCAATCAAAGTTAATATACTCTGTGAGCTCTGCTCAACTGAGTATAAAAATATTAGTGACCAGCTTTTCGCTGTTCGCCTAATATATTATTACATTCCTATCTAACAACAAATACTAGAGACCAGCTTTTCGCTGTGTAGCATTATACGTCACACCCACTGTATGTATCATTATACGTCACACCCACTGTAACATACTTGCGGCATTACGCATAACAAATCCCAAATATATTTTAGTAATAATAATATTACAATATTTTCCAACATAAATTATTGAACTAACCCAGACGGCTAACCAACTCAATGGAATGCCGAATATGAGACCCATATCCATTCACAGTTAATAAACTATACATACAAACATACAACCCATGGTGGGAAAATTCAAAACACTCAAATTGATCTGCTGACGCTGCTAAATGTACAAAACTACATGTATGGAGTTATGCATACAAAACTACATGTATACAAAGACTGTATACAAACGTACATGTATGCATAACCCATTTCCTATGTACTTATTTTTAGTTATTAGTATTAAGATATTTATGAATGTATAGGTTAAGCAAATTACTATAAAAGACGAGAAATTAATTAATAAAGGAAGATTTAATGTTGGACAGCCAAAGTCTTCACTTCTTTTATTTTAGCACCTTTCATGGCGATCCTGCCAGTCTAGGTCAATAATTAGCACAACTGCTAAAAGATCTAGCTGGCCAGAAGAGCCTGTCGGCTCAGTAAAATAAAAATAAAAATAAAAAATACAGGATTCACCTGTAAACGTTTTATCTGATCCTGCCAGTCCGATCCTAAATAAGCATAAAAATTTGCTGAAAAAGCAAATATTGCTAAAAAGATCGACTGGAGGAACTCAGCCAGTTTTTAAAATAGACAATTAAATTGTATGGTCAATGAATCCAGTATAGAATCAAATCAAAACGAGATCCTGCCGGTTCGCGTTGTATAGTAAATCATTAACTTCGCTCAAGCAAGACTTAAAATTTAAATCCTGAAAGAAAGAGGATCAATTATTTCCTTGTAACAACGGGTTAACATATTTTGAATCCATCGAAGATGATGAACAACTTAATACTTGGAGAATTGGCCATTAATCTCAAGGAACAATAAAAACCATCAAATGACTAGCACACAAAGAGGGAAAATATTACACGGTAACCAGCAGCAAAGGAAGCAGAATATTACCCGGAAAGAAGATTTTCATTGACGACATGACCGCATAACAGGGTGGAATATTACATGAAAAGAAGATATTGATGGCAACATTCTGACGGGCAGTAAGGCGGCGTAAATTTTTAAGTATCATAATTAATTTAAATTCTAGAAAAAAATTGGGCGGCCTTTATGGACGCTAAACAACGAGCAAAAACGAAAGTCGGTCAGTAAAATAAAAACGAAAGTTTTTGCTTAGGATTTTTTTTCTCTCTAAGTAGGAAACAAAATAATAATATGAAGAAAATTAGTTGAAAAAAAAATTTTTTTTTGTATTAAACGTTGAACAAAAATTTTATTTGTTGAAAAAAAAACTCAGTTAGGAGGATAGATTAAAATTAAAAGACAAGATTAGAGAATTGAGAAAGAAAAAATAAAAATTTTTTTTGAGTAAATTGGAATGTCATCTAATCACAGGAAACACCCCAGTACAGGGAAGATAAAGATATAAGAAATAAAACAGAGGTAGATTATGAAAAACAGCTCCTATGGTTAAAACCATTTTGGAAGAAAATAGGCATGAAAAGGGAACCTACAGTAGAAGATGTAAAAAACCCTACAACAACAGAGGAAGAAATAGCTAGGATGATAAGAACGGTCTTCCCAAATGAAAAATAATTTTTTTTTAGAATTAAAATCTAATACTAAATTATATACTGGTTGACAAATAAATGAATAAATAAATAAATACAAATTTTCTAAGTAAAATTTTTTAAAAAATGGCATGGTGGAAAACTATACTAAATGGTATACTAATAGGTATCGCAGGATACGAAGTTGGTAAGGAAAATACAGAAAAATAGCATAAAAAATTATTTTTAAAATATTGTGTAAAATGAAAAAAAAATTTTTTTACATTAAAATGCTAAAATTAAACAAATTTTTCCAACGAAATCTTTCTTAAACTTTTATGTCAACTAAATAGGGAAAAATAATAAAAGTAAAATGGAATGCATAGGATACAAGAATAAAATCGAAAAATTTTATTAAAAATGAAAATTTAGTTTATTACTCATAGAAGCAGGAAGATAGTCAAAATGTCTTGGTGGACAAAAATAGCCCAAGGCATTATGATAGCCATAGCTGGCTATGAATTCGGCAAAGAAACCTCTGAAGAGGAAATAGTTGACAACAAATTGGTAAAATATGAGCCACAAGCCCAAGTGGACACAAAAACTACAGACATTTGGCTAGGTGCTTTAATATGCACGATAGGGCTATTAATAATAGCGATAGCCGCTATTCTTAAAAACTACATGAAAATCAAATATAGGCAAACTAATAACGTGCAACAACGCGTATACATTTTTTTTTCTCTTCCCCCTCTACCCAAATTTCCAAACACAAAGCTGAGAGGAGCAATAAATAATTGAAGTAAAATCTCAAATAGTAAGTCTCAAAATGTCACAATCGACAGTAAAGGTAGCTCTGCCTAATGCGAACAGCAAATTCAAAATTCGCATAATTCCTTCGATTGCACCTGACAAAGATGGCCAGGAAGCAATAGGAAATTCTAGGACAGTGGAAGTAAGCAAGACCTAAAGAAAAAATAAATAATACTAATATTTTATAACCAGCCCATAACAACAAGAATGAAGAAAAAGTCACAAAGAGAACATATATATATAATAAAGCGCTATATAAATTTGCAAGAAAAGACTAGTCGCACTCGTTTTCATTTTAGGATAGAAAAATGGTAGTGTAGAAAAATTTTCAAGCAACCAGATTGTTGAGGAAGTTATTGACTTAGGACAATATTCGACCAGGCATAAAAGAAATGCCGGCAATCCAGGACTTGAAATTTATAAGGAAAACACAGTTGTCCTGAGGGACAAATTGGTGAAAATAATTTAATATTTACTGCAGTAGGCGAATTTATAAAATAATAATTGGTACCCACGTTCTCTAAGATCAAATAATTGCATAACCAAAGAGGTTGTGCCTGTGACAACCCCGGTATAAAAATAAAAATAATTCTTCATAAAAGTCATGACGATTCTGTCTTGGTGGCCGCCGCAGAAATCGCATGACTCATAAGATCAAAAATGTTGCTGGAAAATAGGGAAATTATCGAAAATATAAAAATAACATTTAAAAGATACGAAACATTCTTCTTTGCACCCACTGTCCCTTCCACTCATCCATTAACAGAACTACTATCAATACATAGCTACCCCGCTCTTCCATCAGCAACCCCTCTATTGTATACAGTTTATTACAGATTTACCTTATTATGAATGAAAAAAGAAAAAAAAATGCCAAGTGAAAAAAAAATCTTTTTCCTTGAATAATAAACAGAATTAGTTTAATAAAATAAAATAAATACAATCATTTATTGCCTAGGTCTAAGGTCATATTTTTACATATTAGGAAAATACTTCACTTTAACCCCAATTGCATAATTTACTACATAATGATAGGAACAATAAAGATATGGAATTAATAATCCATAAGAATAAGCATATGAAATAAGCATTCCACGTTACTCATTGCACATTAAATATCTAAAAAATCGAAAAAACAATTTTTTTTTCTTTCTCAATTCCATATTTACATAAATTATTATCAATACATAAACATTAGGGAATATATACCGACAAGCGGATTTTAATTGGGTGCACACATTTAAAATCCGACTATAAAAATGTATACAATAAATAAAATAAGAATAATAATCATAAAAAAAATTTTTCTTTTTAAGATAATAATAATGTAAACAATAAATATAGAGGTAATAAATATATCAAGGTCAGCAAATCAAAAACAAAAAGCAAAATATCAAAACATTGACAATACGACAAAGAGTCTTATACAATTGTTCACACAACAATTATATAACACTCTTTTTCTAAGGTGGATGGTGTAGCATTATACGTCACACCCACTGTATTGTATCATTATACGTCACACCCACTGTAACATACTTGCGGCATTACGCATAACAAATCCCAAATATATTTTAGTAATAATCATATTACAATATTTTCCAACATAAATTATTGAACTAACCCAGACAGCTAACCAACATCAATGGAATGCCGAATATGAGACCCATATCCATTCACAGTTAATAAACTATACATACAAACATACAACCCATGGTGGGAAAATATCAAAACACTCAAATTGATCTGCTGATGCTGCTAAATGTACAAAACTACATGTATGGAGTTATGCATACAAAACTACATGTATACAAAGACTGTATACAAACGTACATGTATGCATAACCCATTTCCTATGTACTTATTTTTAGTTATTAGTATTAAGATATTTATGAATGTATAGGTTAAGCAAATTACTATAAAAGACGAGAAATTAATTAATAAAGGAAGATTTAATGTTGGACAACCAAAGTCTTCACTTCTTTTATTTTAGTACCTTTCAGCTGTTCGTCTAAGTAAATGCTTGCCTATCCAACAACAAATACTAGAGACCAGCTTTACGCTGTTCGCCTTAGTAAATGTTTTACACACACATATAAATGTATACGCTGGCATATATGTAAGAGGCCAACTTTGCATTGTCTTCCATATATTACCAGCGTGCGCTATCTAATGCGGCAGTTACCCACCGACGTGTGCCGTACGTACGTACGTTTGTCGTACGAAACACTGTTGAGCGAACCCTCAAGCCCGTAGGAATCAATGTGTGCCTCTGTGTACATGTACATAACATATTTATGTGTGTATTGTTTAGAGCAAAGCACTGTTGCCATTGACCAATTTGCATGCATGCTTATGGAAACATCAACTTTTTCCATTTTAATTTTTGAAGTTGTAAAAGGCTTGAATTAGTATTAAATAAATATAAATATATTGCATATTTATAAACTGCACTTTTACATAATTATTTCGAATTATTTTCACAATTTTTCAAACTTTAATTAGGTTTTTTGTCATAAAACTGCAAACGGTTAAAAATTAGCGCACAAAAGTTTACTAGGCAACTCTGTCTAGTGCGAGGGCGATCAGCTGACACGTTCTTACGGAAAAAATCAAAATTGTTTTGATTTCTACGTTCCGGGCTACGTACGTGCGGGCGTTGCACGTCGGTGAGTTTTCGTTTACATTGCACATTCATAAGATAGGTCGTGTCAGCTGACACGTTTTTTCTACGTACGTTCGTGGGTAACTGCCGCATAATTATTTCTTACCTCTTGAGTGAACGTTCGCAATCCAAATGAACGAACACTCAGAGGAACGCGCTATTTATTGAAAATTTGACAAAGCTTTTTGAAAATGTAGACAATGTTAAAATAGAACTTACGGATATGTTTATGTTAATCTAACAGAAAGCTGTGGACAGTATACTCAGTTAACAGCAAGCTTTGGATATTATGTATAACAATGTTGCCACACTGGAATGATCTTAAACTTAATCCTAACTAACACTATGCAAATATCCACCGTTGCCACCTGCACGCGCCTGTCAAATACAACTTAGGCCAAACCACATAGAATACCTTATAATACATATGTGTAAGGCCAAACCACATAGAATACCTTATAATACATATGTGTAATGCTTATGTTCCTAATACAGACAACAGAACCTGCATGAACTAAGATGTTTTTCTTGGCCTGTGCACATATTACCGCCGGTTTGTGGCATACAAATGCGACTGGATATGCTGTAGTATGTCACAGGAGGTCGATGGACAGGAGAGGGTAGCTGCCTACTAAAGCTGATCGAATGGAAAACCAGAGAAGAACTATTGGCTTACACGGAATAAGCAGTAGTAAGTACAATACACATTTTCACAAGTAACTCTACGGGCAGAGATTCCCCGCCGGATCAGACCATGCATTAAAATAGTTTCTGCAGTTTCGTAACCCGGAAGGTCAATTGGAATGGTAATTACGACTTTTCCATTTAGCATTGCAAAGGTTGCTTCCATGGAAATGCTGATGCAATGTCATGAAAGTCATGTAATTTGGAATGCACTGTTCGAAAGCTGAGACAAGAGTAGATGCTACAGATGTCCGGCTCATGGTGCCATCAAGAGGACGCAGATTCGGCACATGTCATGGAAGGACTCGAACAGACGAACGATCAAAGAGGGAGAACATTTAAGCAGAAGGTTGCTTGCTACTCGGGCAAGGTGAAACAATTTATAATTGATATCCGGTTGCCTGCATCAAATTCTTGGTAACTTTTATTTGTGCTAAATACAGGGTTTGAAAACGTTCAACAATTTTCAGTACTTATGTTTGTTTGTTTAATGGTGTGCAGGCCCGTCGAGAGGGGGGGATTCCCCTCAACTCCGGGGTTTCTCAGGGGGCCCGCGATTTAGAGGTATTAAGACATTTTTTTTAATTCAGGAGAGTCTTTAGTTGTTCCATGTGAAAATTTATAATATGATAATGATTTTTTACCTGGGGCCTGAGGAGACAATAAAAACATCAAACAAAAATGTGTTTCTCAGAGGGCCAGCGATTTAGAGGTAATAAGGCATTTTTTAATTCAGGAGATCTTTAGTTGTTCCATGTGCAAATTTTAAGCTGAATTTCAAAAGCAACGAATATTGATAATGATTTTCTGCCTGGCCTGAGGAGACAATAAAAACATCAAACCAAAATGTGTTTCTCAGGGGGCCCGCGATTTAGAGGTACTAAGGCATATTCAGGAGAGCCTTTAGTTTCTCGATGTGCAAATTTTAAGCCGAATTTCAAAAGCAACGAATATTGATTATGATTTTTTGCCAGGGGCTGAGGAGATAATAAAAACATCAAACAAAAATGTGTTTCTCAGGGGGCCCGCGATTTAGAGGTAATAAGGCATTTTTTTTTAATTCAGGAGAGTCTTTAGTTGCTCCATGTGCAAGTTTTAAGCCGAATTTCAAAAGCAACGAATATTGATGATGATTTTTTGCCTGGGCCTGAGGAGACAATAAAAACATCAAACCAAAATGTGTTTCTCAAGGGGCCCGCGATTTAGAGGTAATGAGGCATTTTTTTTAACTCAGGAGAGTCTTTAGTTGTTCCATGTGCAAATTTTACGCCGAATTTCAGAAGCAACGAATATTGATAATGCTTTTCTGCCTGGGCCTGAGGAGACAATAAAAACATCAAAACAATATGTGTTTCTCAGGGGGCCCGCGATTTAGAGGTACTAAGGTATTTTTTTTTAATTCAGGAGAGTCTTTAATTGTTCCAAGTGCAAATTTTAAGCCGAATTTCAAAAGCAACGAATATTGATAATGATTTTTTGCCTGGGCCTGAGGAGACAAGAAAAACATGAAACAAAAATGTATGTTTACATGAATTCGAAATCGTAAAGTTTTCGTGGTGCCACTGATGTAGGTTCATCTTCAAAAAGTCTTCCAACAATACCACCAACTCTGTATCAAAGTCCAGATTATTTAAACGACTTCGATATCGGTACCGTGAATAATGAGTTTTTTCGATCTGAAGAAGTCAACAAAATAATTCGTCGAGGTCATCAAAGGTGTCCTGTTATTTTTTCACGTGATTGTCATGACGAGGCATTTCCAACCTCGTTAAACAGAATCTTGCCAAATGGAGAGAAAGTGGAGCGTGACTGGTTAGTGTGGAGTGCCAGTAGCAATGCTTTTATTGCCTACCATGTCATCTGTTAAGCACCAATACTTTAAACGACATAAAATTTGTTGTGCGGATAATCGAAATTCCAGGTATGGAAGAAGCTATACGACAAACTCCATCACACGAAAATACTCAAGATCACATTAAATGTTATATTCAATGGCGATCTTTACAAAATGTAATTCAAAAGGAGGCTACAATTGATACACTTACCAATGAACAGCTAATCACTGAAACCCAAAAGTGGAAAGAAATTTTATATAGAATTTTGGACACTATTTTATTTTTGGGTGAAAGAGGTCTAGCTTTCAAAGCCGAAGGTATATATCTGGTGAACGAAATGATGGACATTTTTTTGGGCATCTAGAGATCATTTGGAGAAAGTAAGGATTTCACAACAGCAGCACAAACGTTTACAAGTTCACTATCTTTCCCCAGACATTCAGAGCGAGTTTATAGAAATTTGTGCAAAGCACGTGAGGGAAACTATATTAGATCAACGCAAGAAAGCCAAGTATTTTGCTATTATCGTTGATGCTACGCCTGATGCTAGTCACGTTGAACAGACTACGTTCATTTGCGCTACCTCCATTTCAATTCGAAAGCAACAAATTTTAAAATCAAGAACGGTTTTTGGCTTTCGTGGATTGTAACTAAAACTGGTAAGGAAATCGCTGATTTAATTTGCCATACTCTAGGTAAACATGAAATCCCATTAAGAGATTGCCGTGCACAAGGGTATGATAACGGCGTCAATATGAAAGGAGCTTACAACGGAGCACAACGTCACATTCTCAAAAAAAACTCGAATGCTTATTACTCGCCTTGTGCAACCCACAGTCGCAATGTATGTGGTGTTGATGCTGCAGAATGTTGTACGCCTGCAATTACTTTCTTCGGAGTTGTACAAAAAGCAGTCCACAACGATGGGACATCCTCAAAAAAAATGTACCGAGCTCTTTTCATAGTCTTTCAGACAAAAGCCAAACTTGACTGCGCAAGCATACGGAGATGTTACCCGCATTCTCATCAATTCGAATGTATCTTGCTGTCCTCAATTTGGTTCAAAATACTGACTACCATTAATGAAAGAAACGTCCTCCAAGCTAGAGACGCCACCATATATGTTGAGGTCCGACATCTAGATGCCTTATTAGCTGATTTGAAGTTGATCAGGAACCAATGGGAAACAATTTTAAACGAATGCAAAACAGTTGCTATTCAATTGAACATCCCGCCAAAGTTTCCGGACATTCGAAAGAGAAAACCCAAAAGACGTTCTGAAGATAATTAGATGAGATGATTACGGATGATTCAGAGTCTGATTTTAAAAACAATACATTCCTGTGATCGCTGATTCGGTAATCATTGGCATTACTGAAAGATTTGCAGCTATGAGAAATTTGAGCGAGGCGTTTTCCTTTTTGTGGCAATTTGAAGACATGGTTCGGGCGAGCACAGCAAAATTGGTCGAAAAATACAAGTCGGGCGTTTCTCAAAGCTTAGAATGCCAAATAATCCACTGAAACACTCTTACGAAGCAAATTTTGATAAAGGTCAGTCACCATTGGAATTGCCAACATTGGTGTTGCTTTACGTATCTTTTGCACTATACCTGTCACTGTAGCTAGTGCAGGACGTTCCTTCAGCGTCCTTGCAAGAATCAAAAATTTTTATAGATCGTGTTCATCTCAAGAGCGAGTTTCAGGACTTCCCACGCTTTGTGTTGAATCCGTTTTGGCAAGACAGTTAAATTTTGATATTATTATAAAAATTTCGCAGCGAAGAGAGCATGTAAAGCCACTCTTTGATATCCGAAGTTTCTATATTTAGTAATTAAAATTTATAATCATCATTAAATTTATCAGAAATGTATTAAAATGTTACCAAATAACTAGAAACGATTATTTGAAACAATATGTGGCTGTTAAAAGAGAATTTTATTTCTACGTTACAATAAAAAAGTATAAATAGTAAATATTCTGTGTTAATTTTATTGTCTGCACTTATTTATTTATTTATTTATTATTAGTCTACAAATTTAACAATTAATCAGACTAAAGAGAGTATAGTATAAAAAACAAACAAAAGGCTTGGCAACTTAAATGTATGATAATTACAAAAATATACTGTATACTTATGTATTAAATCATTCAAATGCAAAGGCACATAGAGGTATAGGGGGTTACACCTTACATATTTAAGGTAGTAAGCAGGTACTTTTTAATCCTGAAAATCGGATCGCATGTATCTAAATTATTGCAGTGATTATTGAAATCATGACAAATGCCACGAAGTGGGTCATACATTTCAAAGTTCGTTCTGCATGTACTCATATGCACTTGTTGAAAATATTTAGACGGTCTGACTGGCACGTTGAACTTAATTTCGCTAAGCAGAAATGGGCTAGCTATTATCCCTCTTAAGAGTTTTACTATAAATAAGACATTAAGCATCTCCCTACGGCTCTGTAATGTAGGCAACTGTAATAGTTTTAACCGGCTGCAGTACGGTAGAAGATTCCTTGACGTGTCCCAAGGCAATTGTTTCAAAGCAAAAACTGTTTTTGGACCGATTCCAGTTTATCGCAGTGAATTTGATAACGTGGGCTCCAGATTATCGAAGCATATTCCAATATTGGCCTCACCAATGATGTAAAAAGAGTTTTAGTAACGTACGGATCATTAAATCCTTAGACCACCTTTTCACGAACGCCGAAGTACCTTTAGCCCTATTAACGCAAGTTTCTATATGTAACCTAAAGTCAAGCTTAGGGTCCATTGTAACACCTAGGTCAGTGAAGTTGGTGACTTGCTTAATAACATAATCTCCAATCACATACTCATGGGAATTAAAGGGTTTTCGTGTAAAACACATGAACTTACACTTCGGAAGGTTTAGTGACATGAGGTTAGCATTACACCATACAACTAGGCTGTTCAGATCCAACTGAAGAAGTGCTCTATCCTCTGGTGAGCGGATAGGCATAATAAGTTTCACGTCATCCGCATACATCAACGGCTTACAGTGCTTCAAAACACTTGGTAGGTCGTTAATGAATAGTAGAAATAACACAGGCCCAAGGTGACTACCTTGTGGAACACCAGAAGTTACATTGATGAATTTGGACCAACAGTTGTTAAAAATAACTGTTTGTTTACGTTTGTTCAAATAAGAAGAAACCCAAGAGAGAAGTAAAGGAGGAAAGCCTAACCGGTCGAGTTTGTGTAAGAGCAGAGAATGGGATACTTTATCAAACGCCTTACTAAAATCTGTGTAAATAACATCCATTTCGCAGTTAGATTTAAAGCTATTGGATACAAGGGTCGTGAAACTCTAGAAGGTTAGACACTGTTGACTTTCCCTTACAAAATCCGTGCTGTGATAAGTCAATAACCGAAGATAGACTGAACGCCAGTTGCTTTGTGACAATGGCTTCGAACAGCTTGGGAATGGCATTGAGTTTAGCTATTCCTCTGTAATTTGTGACACAAGATCTGCTGCCACTCTTATGGAGAGGAATTATAAATGACTCTTTCCACTTCATAGGAAACATCCCTTGCTTCAGGGAGGCATTAAATAAACAAGCTAGAGGTCGATATAGGTATTGTGCACAAGTTTTTAGCACAACCGGTGGAATTTGATCAGGTCCAGCAATGTAAGATATTTTCAGATTTTCCAGATGCCAAAGAACATCCTCAGCACTAATAAAAGGAACTAATGCTGAATTCAGTGGGGACAAACTAAATGTATAATCTGACGGCACCGAATCGGATGATTCGAATAGCTAGATTTGAAATAATCCGCAAACATATTAGCAATTATGGCATTATCGCTCGAAGTATGATCGTTAAGCTTCATTGTAGAAGGAAATCCTTTAGTCTTTCTTTTCGAGTTAACAAAACTGTAAAACGCCTTAGGGTTACAAAAAATTTGACTCCTAATCCTACTAATATACTCTTTATAGCAACTGCTGTTTAGAGTGTTATATTTATGACGTAATATAGAGTAAGCAGCATAGGCAGTTCTCGTACCAGACAGTTTGTATCGCTTGAACAAACGCGTCTTTTGGTTTTTCAGATGTATTAGTTCTTTACTGCACCAAGCAGTTGATGAAGCTGTCGAGGTATCCGATAAAGGTATGCATTTGTGAAAAATATTGCGAAGCACATTGTTAAAGTGAGATACGCTGACTTCAACATCCCCGTCGTACTCAGGCCAGGTTATTTTTGAAATCTCGGCGAGGAGTCTCACACGCAACTTTGGACCTATGCACAGGAAAGATCGTGAGATTCAAAATACAAAATAAGAGCAGGATGATAGACATCTTCAGGCAAAGCAAACAGATCACATATATTTACAGAACACCTCGAAGTGTCATCTACAAATATCAAGTCCAAACATTTACCAAATTTGTTGTGAACATTGTTCAATTTGATAAAGTCCGGCATCAGCTAGGTCGTCCAAAAAATCATAAAAGATAACACGGGAAGATGCAGGAACCAGAAAACCATCAATGCGACTCCAAGACACCCAAGGCAGATTAAAGTCACCAAGCAACACCACAGAATCCGAGGACCTGGTCATAGAAACCACTGATTGAACTATGGACGAATGCTTCAAATATAAAGAAATATCAGATTGTGGTGGAATGTAACTTGTTACAAGGTATATATACATTGAAGACAGATTAACACGCACGCAAAGCAACTCCACATCGTCAGAGTTGGCGAAATGCACCACCTCCGCAGAAAATCTAGTGTGAACAGCAATCAAGACTCCCCCACCAATTATACCCCGCCGGTCTTTTCTGAAAATCGCAAAAGAATCAGATAAAATTTCAGAATTAAAAACAGTCGGTTTCAACCAAGTTTCAGTGAAAACCAGAACATCATGAAGACAATCATGGCTTTGAAGGAACGTGTCTGCTAGTTTGGTGTTTAACCCCCTAACGTTCTGATAAAAAATATTTAGAGTATTCCTCATTAAAGAAGAGATAGTATTAAAGTTCAAATTACGAACAGCAGCATTACTCATTGTGACACTACTACAGCTTTGGAATGTAATTTTTTTGAATCCTTAACAGGGTGGCTGCTCGTCTTCTTGGTATACAGGTGCACCACAGAATGAACCGGCCAAAACGAAGAATCCAGCACTTTATCAAAGTATAAGTCAGGAACCGAAACTTTGAACGATGATATATCTCTGTCATATTTGAAATTGAACTTGTATACATTAATGCTGCTAGTTGGTGCAACACCAAGCTTACTACAAACATAATTAGAGATATCAGCTTCCGACAACGAAGCATGCAGCCTTGAAACGAAGATAGTCTTACGAGGGGGAACGGCAGTTAACTCCCTCCGAGGAGTATGTGCATTAGCCAATGGATTATGATTTTGACTATCAGTACCAGTACCAGTAATGTTATGGCTGTTCGCAGAACTATGCAATTTCTCTGCAGCGGGAAGAGAAGAGTCACCGCTCAAATTACTAGAGCTGGCAACAGCAGTATTGTTAACAGCACCATCATTAATATCATTGACAGCGACAATTCCGACATCAGCAGCAGTAGCCGTAGAAATAGCGTTAACAGCAGAAACAACAGGTATTGAAGAGCCACTGGTAATAGTGACAGTGTTAGCAGCAGTCTTGGTTGCATTGCCAATTGTATCGAATTTGGGAGCAGCGCTCACAGGTATAATTGACGGCACGGGGCCACTGTTAACTGCAAGTGCACTAGAGTGAGGGGAGCGAGCAGCGAAACATTGGCACAATGTGCATGGCTGAGTGGGCGTTGGTGTGAGAGGGCCAGTCACCGACAAAGCTTGTGGTATATGCGCGCAAATGTAGCTAAATCTGTTCAATGCATGCGCGGCATTGAGCGAACTCACAGCATCATTCAGTGTATTCATTCCCTCAACTATTGTTTCAAAGCACTTCGACTTACTGTTGGCGTTGTTGGTGTAGGTGTTATTGTTTATTGATTCTTTATTTGCCTTAATTTCAGCCTTAATTTCGTCAATTTGTGTGCACAAATCCTTAAATCTCAATTCAAATTTAGTAAGAATAGATTCCAGATTTGAGGGAAACTAGGAAGGTATCGTAGGCTTTGTTGAATTTATCATGTGCATTCAAGCACTCGACACACATATACATAATATTGCGGTTCTGGACTCGCAGCAGGCGCGATGAAAGATTTTTCTACAAAATCCACTGCATGGTACAATTAGGCTATCTTTTTTTGAGAATAGCCTTTCGCATTTACCGCAGAAAGGATCCATTAGTTCTTTAATATGTAAAAACAGGCAAAAATTTAAAAGTACAAAAAAAAAGTATCAAGAACACGCAGCGAGCAAAAACACGTCTTTACACGTCAACAGTTCGTACTGTTCAGAAATGTCGTCGCAAATGTCATCTCAATTAGAAGAACAGAAGACATATATGTATGTCATCTCAACTGGAAGTGCAAGAGGCACGTATATCTGGAATGTCGACAAAAATTTCGGAACAGGTATCTTCGCAGCTCTTTGCGAAACTGGAAGAGCAGGATGCAAACATTTTATAACTCGAGGACAAAATTGCTGCCGAGATAGAAGCGTTGAAAGGTCTTATGCAACAGTTACAACTAAATCGCCCAGCTGTTCCAGCGAGAAATCCGAAGGTAAAAACTCCATCTTTTGACGGCTCTGTTCCTTTCGAGGTATTCAAGCTTCAATTTGAGAAGACGTCAGCAGTGAATAAAAAAAATAAAAATAAATGTAAGGAGCGATAACCTCCGAAGAGATCTAAGGCCGAGCTTCTCTTCCAATTTGCGCCGTGCCCTATTGATTTTCCCTACAAATCGGCCGGACGGGACCTACATGTTTTATGCCGACTCCGAATGGCATCTGCAAGGCAGATGAGTTTTCGCTGAGAGCTTGTCATGGCAGAAATACACCCGGAGCGCTTGCCAAACACTGCCGAGGGGCGACCCCGCTTAGACAAATTTTCTTCTAATTGAAAAAACTTATTTCTAAATTTTTGATGTTGCTTTGCCCGGGGTGTGAACCCAGGGCATACGGTATGGTAGGCGGAGCACGCTACAATCACACCACGGTGGCCGCGAACAACTGGAATGCTGGAGATAAGGTTGCTGCACTGTTCGTGGCATTGAAAGCGCCTGCAGCTGAAATCTTACAGACAATTCCAGAGTACGAAAAAACAACTATGAAACATTGATGAGCGCTCTAGAGAGACGTTACGGAAGCGAGCATAGGAAACAGATATATCAAATTGAGTTGCAAAATCGTTACCAAAAGGCGAATGAGACTTTGCAGGAGTTTGGTTCGTATGTTGAAAGATTGGCTCATCTCGCAAATGCAGACGCACCCGTAGAATACACCGAGAGGGTTAAAATTCAGAGTTTTATAAATGGAATACGGGATGCCGAAACGCAACGAGCTACATATGCGAACCCAAAGCCAATATTTGCTGAAACGGTATCCCATGTACTTACTCAGGAAACAGCGTCACTTTTGAGTAAGCCCGCATACAAAGCTCATCGCGTGGAAGTGGAAAGGCAAGATTGGGTAGACACAATTTTGGAAGCACTGAAGGGATTACAACAAAAAAATTCCGGAGTTATGAAGTGTTTCAAGTGCGGTAACCCAAGTCACATTGAACGTCATTGCAGCACCGGTCTTGGTAGTTCCAACTTGGCTGGTCGTAAACGCAAAGCTGGATGAGATAAGCAAGGGCGAGTCAAATGTAAAGATCGAGAACTTGCCCCAGCTGTTGAATGTCGTGTGATACCTATCTCGCAGACTGGAAGGAAATCGAGCAGTCTTACCGTCAAAAGAAATGGGGATGGCAAGGAGTGTGTACTGACTGCAGATACGGGCGCATCACATTCTTTAATCCCAACCGATTTGGTCAACAGGAGAGTAAAGCCATTACCTGGAGCAAGATTGAGTACGACTACTGGCGAGTGTAACCAAGTCCATGTGTAGAAGTGGTATGAGAAGTCTTAATTGGGAAGGTCATGGTTCTACACAAATTCATTGTGGCAGAGATTGTTGATGAAGTCATATTGGGAGTGGACTTCTTGGTTGACCATGACAACAAGATCGGTATGCTGAGAGGGGTGATGCGTTATGAGAACCAGGATATGCCACTTAATTTCAGTTTGGAAAAAGGGTTCAGCAGTAAGCGAGTGCTGGTGGAGGAGATTCGACAGAGACCACGAAAGTCAAGGAAAGTAGATCGAGCAAAGGTTGATGAAACAAATGGGTCAAACAAATCAAAACCGAATGTACCTGTGAGAGAAACACTGACATTGAAAAGCCCTAACGGACGCAATAAAACGGAGGAAAGAATTTCGCAGAAAGAATGCGAGGGTGGTTTCAAGCCGGGCACACTACTGTTGTGAAGCGTCGTAACGATACTGGTTATGCAAAACAAATCCGTCAAGCGCAAGCTCTACGAAGTTGTTCATTGGCCAAACAACAGAGTGTGAGGGAACGGCCCATTTGGTACTGCTACACAACCCTCACTGGCGGAAAGGTGTTCCATCCAAATACCGGTGCAGTTTGGAAGGCCCGTAAAAGGTTGTGAAGAAGATCAGCGATTCCATGTACCGCATACAAACCATTGGGAAACCACGAAATAGAAGAGTGTTACATTTGGAGATGCTAGCAGCGTTTAGATCGAGAAATTTGTCGGATCGGGACGATCAGACTTAGGTGCACGGCAGTGTGACGAATATTAGCAACACTAAGGGATACTATCATCTCTAAGCCGATGCTAAGAGTGACTTGTATACACATCCATAAATCAATCATTATGTATCTACATAAACGAATTAATCATAATGTCTACATATATGTACGTACACACAGCGGAGAGAGAAGCACAAACACATGCATATAGCTGAGATGCTCCCAAAGGCAGGCAATGATTTGTGCAAGTATCGGTCACATATATGTACACGCGCATATGAGAATCTATAAACGTTGTTATAGCTGAGTAATTTTATAGCTGATAACTAACTAGTAAATTGTAGAACAGAGCCGCCTAGAAATGTCAACGAGGAAACCAAACACTATAAAAGCAGCAACAGTTGAGGCACGACAAGCAGTTGGATTTAAGACGCTATCTAGCGAGCAATAGTAGTATTATTTTGAAAATCAGTTTCATTTAAGCAAGCTATTGATTGTGAAGTATCAGTGTTATTGTGACGTACTTTAATAAAGGCCATTTTGCATTATTAAATATTGGAGTTATTTATTCAACAGTTTAGCGATACGTACGTTAGTAGAAGGTTGCGCATAAGAGGATTTGCAGTAAATTCGTTACAGTATTGTAATGT